>VCRD01003890.1:9695-43951 GCA_006783055.1 Trinorchestia longiramus
GCTACGAAGCCGATCGTATCACTTCCCCTCGAAGAACATCACCTCGCGAAATAATCACTACAGAAAATAACACGTACCCCCAAAGGAGCACCACAAGTTGAGAACCCCTGCCTTAACCCAAAGAATCAGTCCGCTTCTCTGTAATGAACCTCCTTATATAATTTTAAAATAGTTTAGCTTTCCCTATGAATGACAGATTTACACTTGAATTTCGTCAATGATTTCATTTTGAGAAATTTTGGAGATCGATGTGTCTTCTCGTGAGTAGCTTCAAAATTAAAACTAGTTTTTAGAACGTCCGTGATACCCGACGGACCAAAATATAGGCTGCCACCAATCAATAACCACTTAATAATAGAATCTTGAAAGGCAGAATCTCTCCCTATCCTCTGTTAAATATTTGAAATTCTCTTTCTTCTGAGGTTGTTCGTCTTGTAAACATAGGAAATCTGAACCTACCTCCTGACCTGGTGGGCTGGTGCTATATGGACTAATTTTTGAAGCCTCAAATAAACATGACAAAAAAGAAGAATAGCTACGTAATCATAGAATCTTGAATGGCAGAATCTCTCCTTATCCTCTGTTAAATATTTGAAATTCTCTTTTTTCTGAGGTTGTTTGTTTTGTAAACAAAGGAAATCTGAACCTACCTCCTGACCTGGTGCTATATGGACTAATTTTCGAAGCCCCAAATAAACACGACAAAAAAGAAGAATAGCTACGTTATTATAAAATCTTGAATAGCAGAATCTCTCCCTATCCTTTGTTAAGTATTTGAAATTCTCTCTTTTGAACGTTATACGGATTGTAAACAAAGGAAATCTAAACCTTCCTTCTGACCTTTGGCTACATGGACTAGTTTTCGATGCCCCAAATAAACACGACAAAGAAGAAGAATAGCCACGCAATCATTGTATCTTGAATAGCAGTATCTCTCCCTATCATCCGTTGAATATTTGAAATTCTCTCTCTTTTGCAGGTGATACGGATTGTAAACAAAGGAAATCTAAACCTACCTTCTGAATTTTGGCTACGTGAACTAGTTTTCGAAGCCCCAAATAAGCAGGACAAAGAAGAGAATAGCCACGTAATCATAGTCAAAATGTCATCGCCACGTAGTCATAATCAAGAAGCTCTGGTCACGTAGACTTTGAATGTACAGTTCAAAAGATTGCATGACAGGTGATGGAGTGCAGTGTGCAGAGGACGATCGGTAAGTTGCTCCAAAAATTGCTTTCGTTTATGGAAACTTTAAATTTTTAGTCGCAAATTTTTAATTTTTTTTTATACATGTCACTAACTGTCTACCGTATTGTGGTAATTAATCATTTTATCATTTTTTCTTATTTCTCCTATTTTAGGTTTCTATGCCTAAAAAGAGACATAGAGGGGGAAGGGGAGGGTGGACGGGCTCTGTTTCCTCATCGGAACTTCGGAAGGAGAGTCAGATGCCTGACCTTCCTTAGATTCTTCAATGGTAATGCCTCCTACTTCATCTCAACCTTTGTTCTTATGTCAGAATATTAAGCTTGATGATGCAATGCATCAGGGTCATTCCATGCCAAATCATCTAATGGTCCCCAGGTAAGGGTCACCTGGTAATGATTGGATTTTGCTGAAAATCCATGAAAATATTTGTTCATGAAATTGACAAACACATAGGAAATTCCAGGTGAAAAATCCAAGCTGTTTTGAAATTATGGCCATCCAGAAATACAGCTCCTATGTTGTCATGGGCAGTGTCACAGATTTTTCTCATTTACATATGATCATATTTTTTGATTTGTAGAAGTTACAAAGCTAAAAATTACAATTTAGGTCAATTTGCTCACAGGCTTCTAGAATATTTAATTAAAGTCTATTTTTTTTGCTTTTGAAGATATGGGTATCTGAAAATGAAAGTTTTCTCTAGTGGAAATTATTTTTGAAATTTTTAGGCTTAACTGGTGTCCAAATGATTGATTTAAGGGTATCCAAATTCCTGATACATATTTTCTACATGCAGCTAAATAAGACCCTGCAGGTGCAGACTTATCAAACTATTTGTAACAGTATGGCTAGGGTTCCAAGTCAGACCTGCACAAAAAATTAGAAAAATCATCTCTTTTCAGAGGGTCAGTTGACTTTGTTAACAGGTGCTCAAGGTAATGAAATTTGCACCACAGAATTTTATGTATTTGACCTTTACATGTACCAAGTTTTATTGATGTGATTTAACTTCTTTATAGTTAGGCAGTGTTTCAAAGAAACCCAATTTGATGAAATCACACTATTTTGCTGTATATAACAATTTCTTTGGTAGGTATCTAAGGGCAAGAAAATGTAAACCTAGTTCTTTCATGAAAATTGGTAATCTATGATAACCTTTTTATACATTATTATTAGAAAGTGGGAAAATTTATGATCTTATACATCAGGTTATGACTTTATACATCAGGAATAGTGTTGTATGGCTCGTTTTAAAGGGTTTCCTTAGTACCCTGTGTATTTTAAGTGTACATTGGCATAACAAAACTGCTTTTGTTTAACTGCTTTTATTCTATTATTTACAGATTGGTAGAATGGTGTACATTTTGTGAGTTTTGTAAAAATCAAGAGTTAAAACATGGAAATTGAAGGATCAGGATTGGGATGCAGTATTGGAATTACACTAGAGGAGGAATGCCATAAGAAAATATATTGCAGAAATGTTGGCAGACTTGCAGAATAATAAGAAACTATTGGAATGGAGAAGTGGGGCACTGTTACATGATGACAGCAGAGTGTGCTTTCACCATGAAAAAATGTACATCTCTTAATATGAATATACTCAGAAATACTGCAGTGATCCATTCAAACTGCAGAAGAAATGTATTTCAAGTAAGTTTGCTTAAATTTGCTTCTACAAATTATTTTAATTGTCATGTTACCAGATCAGTTCATAATCATGAGTATACAAGTTTGTAATTCTATACTTGCACTTTAAAATTAACAGATGTGTACATACTTTGAGTTTCTGTTGAAAGTTTTATTGTGTAATGTTATGCCAGATTTTACTATTCAAAGTATTGTAAATTTTTGTTCCAACTTATTTTGCAGAGAGTCTTAGAGCCATTAATGAAGATACTGCAAAAGAGGTTAAACTAAAACCTATTCAGAAGAGTGTCCAATGTGTGATATCAAGTATAAGCAGCATTATTACATATCTTCCTCAACTAACACTGATGAATTTAAACCACTGAGTATAGTCCAGCAGTCATCTAATCCTAGTTCTTCAGTTTTGGGGCTGTCTCCTATAAAATCTGTTAGTAAGTGGGACAAACTTGGTTATGGAAAGAGGAAAATGGAGGACATTAAAACAGCAACTACACAAAAGGTGGATGAACTTTTGGATTTACTAAAAATTAAGTCCTTCAAAAGTTGAGCCTTGCAAGAAGTGTAAATATTTGGATATGGGAACATCCCTGTTAAAGGATAAATACAAGCATTTAGTGAATTGCATAGTTCCACCACAAAAGAGTACTGTGATGATTCTATCTTTCATCAATTAATGAGCAAACAGGACAGAAGTGAATCCAGCGATGAGGCTAGGCCTCGTTATGACCAGAAGCATGACATTAACCAATGAGCGGTCATGCTCAGGCAGCAGAGCCCAGCCAATTGCCCAATGTAAGGAGGCTGCAACACTCTACATCTTGCACTCACTACCAAGCAATTCCAAAGTCAACATCTCCACCAAGAACTCTCATCACCAGAAGAATTCAAATTACAACCAACTGCAAAGCAAAGAAAGCAGATACCAGCCATCCTGTCTGCGGACAGGGTGGGCTCAACAACCCACGCACTAACAAGAAGTTCACATGTTCCAACTCTCCACACGCTCCAACTCTATGCAGTCGTACCTCGGTAGTCGACCATAATCCGTTCTGAGGTGGTGGTCGAGTACCGATTTGTTTGAACACCGAAACCAATTTTCCCATGAGAAATAATGGAAAGTATTTTAATCCGTTTTTACCATTAAGAAAAATACCTAAAATATTATAAGAACGTGTATCTAAACAACAATGAAGACGTAAATGTGCACAAGCAGTACATGATAAAGATAAATAAAGCATTATGAATAAAGCAGGGGCATTGTCCATCACTAAAAGGCATTTTAATGGCAACTTCTTTTCTATGAAGTATGCCTTAACTTAGGGAGCAAACATTTCATGGATCCATTCAGTAAAAATTGTCTTGTGACCCACGACTTAGCCTTAGCTCGCCACATAACTGGTAACTTAGTTTTTATGATGTTATTTCTCTTGAATACACGGGGATTGTCTGAATGATACACTAATAAGGGCTTGATCTTACAGTCTCCACTAGCATTGGCACACAATAACAGCGTTAGCCTGTCCTTCATAGGCTTGTGACCAGGCATTTTTGTCTCCTCCTTTGTGATGTACGTATTGGCCGGCAATTTCTTCCAAAACAGGCCGGTCTCGTCACAGTTAAACACTTGTTCAGGAACATACTCTTCAGCCTTGATGGTCTCGCTGAATTCTGTAACATATTTCTCAGCCGCTGCTTTGTCCGAACTGGCTGCCTCCCCATGCCTGGTAACTCTATGAATTCCCGTTCTATGTCTAAATTTTTCAAACCATCCCCTGCTTGCCTTGAAAGTAAATGAACTAGCACTTTCACCTCCAGTAGTTTTCAATAGATCTTCGTAAATTTGAAGAGCTTTTTCGCTGATGAGAGCGTCACTAATGCTGTCCCCTGCCAACATCTTTTCCTTGGTGAAGATAAGAAGCAACTTCTCCATTTCTTCCATTATCTGAGGCCTTTGCTTACTAATTGCTGTTACTCCAATTGCAACATCAGCTTTCTTTAACACTTCCTTATGCTTCAAGATAGTGGAAATGGTTGACTTTGCCATTTCGTACTGCGACGCGAGGTCGGACACTCGTACACCACTTTCATATTTTGCTATAATTTCCTTCTTCAGTTCAATAGTGGTCCTCACTGTTTCCCTTTTTGCCTTCCCCTTATCACTGTCTTTCTTTGGACCCATTATTAAAGGCTAGAGCAACACGAAAAAGTTTAAATCTGGGAAGAAATACTCGAACAAACTGCGTACGTCTTACTCCGCTGGCGGTCTGAGTCGAACTGACGCTTACCCGCTGGCCGAGGAGTGCGTTCGGGTCGACTCGGGCTAGTCGAGTACCGAAAATCTGTTCGAGGTCCGATGCATTTACTACTCGAATTTTTTGGTCGAGTACCGAGGTACGACTGCATGTCCCAGCATACCAGAGGCAGTATGTCGATACGCTAGTACTCGACGTTAAGACATTCTCATCAAAGAAAGAAGCAACAATTGCTATGATATTCAAATGTCTAAATACAAACTATTAAACTCATCCTCTCTTTAATTACCTTTTCTCCCATTGGGTTCCTCAACAGTCCCTTACTCCATCAGGCGCTCACTCTGAGTTAGATAAAGATATTCAATGTTTGCTTGGAGATAAGAGATGTCTGAGAGTTGGGGCTGGAGAGTGATAAGGTAGATCACTACACATGCTTCACTACAGGAACAAATAAAACTACTTACTACTTATGTTCCAGCCAGTTGGACCTATTAAAAAGACCTTGTTGAGTTCAATGTTTTTGAACATATAGTAAAGAGAGCTAGAGAAATTAAGAAAAACAAGTTAATACTAGCTGAGCTGAATCCAATAGAGAGAAGGCCTTTAGGTACTGAAGTGGGGAAAAGTGTGAAAGCTTTCCATCAATCAGATGAATATTCTCAGATATGTCTGGGGAGAAAAGGATGAAATTTCTGTCATCTGGCCAAGACAGCCTCACTTTGTCCAAACCTCCTTGAATGCTCAAACTGTGGCTCAATCTGTCTATAATATCCAACACTCAAGATATCTAGAACTTCCAAAACTCATTTCTGTAGGCACTCATACTACAGATGATTTTATAGCTTCAAGATCTCAAAATGTCACCACAACCCAATTAGTTGAGCTGCTGGTAAAAACTTTCTCTGCTATCACTTATCAAAATGAAGATTTAAATTTGAAGGTACAAGCAGGAAACATTACCAAAGATACTATCCAATCTCTACTACTAAACACTTATGCCAACAATGGAAGACCCTCTTCTGTACAACTTCAAATACACAATACATACTTTCTCACACATCTAATGTAACAACTTCTCTTGCCAACAACTCAAGCGACACCATCTCCCATTTTAGGAAGACCAAACCCATGAAAGAAATACAAGGCAAATGTAGAAATTCCATCCTCAGCAATGAAGAGTAAACCCCTACATAGCTCAGACAAACACTCTAGCAACACATACAATGCTGAACCCACAATTAAACCCTCAAAATGCCTGGAAAAAAAGAACTAAAGATCTTACAGTTGAATTACAGAAGCCGTTCTAATAAACTGAGCAATCTGAAAATTAAACTGTATTCCCTTAAGCCACATATTATCTGAATGAAACATGGCTTTTTCCTAGATCTGAACCAAGATTTGTTGATTACACTGCCATATATAGATATAGAGCAGCTAATCAGGCTGATGGAGGGATAGCAATACTACTGAGATCAAACATAATATACACAGAACTACACCTTACTCCTTTCAATCAAGGACTTCTAGAAGTGTTAGGTGAAACACCGTACAAGCAAAATGGTTCTCTCCTGCACTGATTCAGTGTACCAAATCCGCGATATAGCGAGGTACTAATGTATTAATAATTTGGTGAGCCTGGATGGCCAGCCTTGGTATCAGTTTTCACTCATTCATTCGAAAAAATTATTCAATGAATATTTTTTTATTAAATAAACATGTTATGGGATGGCTATTGGGAAAAATGCCATCTGTGAAGGTCTTCACTAATCATTGAATCATTGTACCAAAATTGAAAACCTTGAGAAATGCATCTTTAAATAACCTGCTAATTGTACCAAACATTGCAGCATTACCAACCACACTTTGACATACATATACTACAGTTTACCTACTCATCCTAGTGCTTTATAGCACTTGAATTTTATTCTCTCATTCCTCGAAGAAGAGGATGAAGTTACATTCTGTCCAGTGCACAATCCTTAATTGACCACAACACATGTCAATTTGCCTGTGCTATTTTTCACACTCTAAATATTTTTTACTTCTACTCTCGTTAATTCAACTTGATAACTTCAACACTCGTTCACATTACATACTGATTAAATACATACACAAATTTTTTACAGCAAAAAATACTTTCACAATAAAAAATTGCATCCATGTTTCTAAAAGCTATATTTGCCAGTTTCTGCATTGATTTAGTGATGATGAATTTGGATTATAGGTCTACAAAAAGTTGTTCATGTGCTGCAATATAATTTAATTGTCAAATGAATATATAGCCATTTTAGAAAGTACATATTCGTTAGTTGATCACACTAACTCAGTTTGGAAGGAAATGTGTCAAAAGATTCAAGATTAAACATACATTTATTAATAATAAAGTAAGTAATGGTATACAAATTCACTTTTCGCGGATTCGGTGCATCGCGGGTCTTTATGGCGAGCATATGTACATGATCAGCAGGCTGGCTAATAGGTGGGAGACAACTACGTAATCACATCACGTTCTGTATCCTGGGGTCTTATTGGCTTCCGAACATCGATCGTCCTGCAATGAAGGCGTGCAAGATCCGAGCTTTATGCTTCCAGTATCTCCTCTTGCCTCGCCTCATCCATTCAATCAGTATGTGTGCCTTTTGTGTTGTGCTTGTGTTTTTTTTGTGATACGTTTGCTTTATTTCAACCCAGTAATGCCTCCCAATGCCGTTAGGCCTGATACAGTTCAGGACACATTAGGAAATGAGATAGCCCATTAATAAATTTCACTATTTCATCTAGAATGTACATGTACAGTACAATAATAAAATAAGTATGGTACTGCTACTTCACCGATTTTCGTCTATGGCGGGTGGTTCCGGGACACAATACCCGCGATAAACGAGGGATCCTTTATTGAAACATTCTTTCATTCTTTTATTGAAACATGACAACTTTTCCCAAGCATTTAAAATATTAATTCAATATAAGTAATCAAAGTGTTTGATCAGGTAGGATTTACATATCAATGGACTCTTGTAACAATACATGTTACAAGAGTCCATAGGTTACAAGTTTAATTCCTGCTCAATCACTGAGATATCAAGGTTATTATGGAGTGTGATGATTTTTGAATAATGATTAGGAGGGCAATTGGATAAGTCTACTCTATCAGAGTACTTTTTTCTTATATATGGAAGATGTATGTAATTTAACTGACAATTTTCCAGTACAACTCACAGTGAGGTAACCTAGGAGTTAGAAGACTGTAAGGTCACCAGGGAAATTTCGCCATTCCTTAGCAGAGTGAGAAATTCTAGCAATATCCCTGTAACACTGCAAGGTATGACAGTAATGTGATTTAATGCGGTCTGATATGCAGGAGATACAAATAAAAAATGTATCCTATTACAATCTTTCTTCTTGAATGTATCATTAATTTGTTATAAAATATATTGATATATGTATTTGGTTATTTATTGCAATTAATAAATGTAATGTTACACACAAGTTATTTAATGAAAGGGAATAAGCATAAAAAGCCATTTACTTAACTAAAGTAGTATGATACATAATAATTGAAGGTATACTATTAGCAAATGTGAATTTGATGAGCAAATTAGTTTAATTTATTCTGGTTTGTATTCAATAAAACTATTTCATAGACTTTGTTACAGAATGGTTTTTCATACTCAGGCATATTGCATCATATGAGTATTTTAATCTACATATTTTGTATTTGCTTCCAGAATTTTCAGCTCAAATATTCTTGATTGTGTTGGACTAAACAGTTTACTAGAGTTACCACTTGTGAGAGGCCTTTCAAATGCCTTGCAGCTCAAGATTGTTGTCATGTCTGCAGCAATGCATGTTCATTGTTTCCTTACAGCTCTTGATCATTCAATTGGTCTACTGTGGAATGAATCCAAAAGAAAAGCGTGAGTTAATTTTGCTTCAACGTTGTTTTGTAACTTTTGTAGTTATTTTTGAATACCAAGGATTGTAGGTGAGCTTATTACTTTTGTTTTAAAATGTTTTCTTATGTGCAAGTTGTACATCTGTTTTCGTTTGTCTTTTATACAGGGAAATTTATTTACTAGATTCTTTCATATACTAGTCTTAAAATATTGATTATCTAACAATAAGCATATGATATTCAGTAAAATTTTCTTGTTTTAGAGTATGACCAGTCAGATAAGGCAAATGAAATGACAAATTTAACCAGGAATAATTTTTTTTGTTTTTCTCCAGTAATTGAAAGTAAATGGCCAACAAACAAGTTTCATTTTTCTTAGCTGTCAGGTTTTATTTATTTAATACCCATAAAGTTGATTGACTTTATTTATAGAAAAAGTAAGGTCATTTTTTTCAGATTTACCCTTACTGTTTATTTGCTAGGATTCATTATTTAAAAGATTCATATTTTTTTGTTAGGAGGGAGCAGAACATTTTGTAAAGCCTCTAAGAAGCAGTCATGAATTTACTACTCACCAATGAGACGAATTGCTTTGCCTTATCATTCACCAATCACTCTCCTGAACCTGCAAGCTGCTCTGCAAGAAAAATGGGCTGTAATACTTGAAAATGAGATTGATACCCTCAGGCATGCTACGTCATTGTCTAACTTTTATTTCTGTCAGAGGTGATCACTCGCCTTACTGAGCAACAGTTATCAGTATCCTGAATGATTGGTGAAATTGCATTCATGTTGACAAATAGAAAAAATTTCATTAGTCATTTCATCAAAAATTGTTGTCAAAGTGTTTAATTTATGTATTTTTTATATTTTTTACCACTTAACACTTTGACTGCAGTTCCAAAATTAGTCCGTACGAATAACACAGTACGTGTACCATATATGGTACACATCGCAGTCAAAGTGTTAGTATTTTGTGATAAAATGAACACATAAAAAGTTTTAGTGGTTTTTACCTTGAATACCAGGCATCTAATGAAATGTGCTTGTCATTCGTTGAAATATACTAATAATGTCAAACGTTTAAATATTTAGGTGCACTGATTGTCTGAACTTTGATCATGATGAAAATGCAGTTAAAGTTTATAATAGAAATGGTGGTAAGGAGTGGCTTGGCTAATGTCAGTTTTATTGAAAGTAGTGCTTGAATGTATGTTCATTATTATCTTTAACAGATAATAGCTAATATTATCTCCTACAGGATCGTCTTACTGGTATGACCTGGGCCTGGTAGACATTCAAGAAGCTGTAAATCGTGTCGACAACACAGCAGTGGCCAAGAATGTCATTCTGTTCGTTGGTGATGGCAAGTCTTTTTTTTCTGTTTTAGTTAATATTTCAAAGAATTTAAAGGCACTTGCATAGGTATTATTTGAATTTCAGAGTTGAGAAATTAACAATTTAATTACCATTTACTTGCTAGAACTATGCTTGAGTGCTACTGAAGTTATCAGCATTCATTGAAATGTACAGAAGTTGGATAAAATAATTACAATTCTAAATTTTTACTCTAATATATCAATGAGCCCATGTATTACAAATATCAGTCCTACTTTCATTATGATTATTTAATTTTTGTAAATTACTTTGTTTCCCTATCCCAGTTTAGACTCCTATCTCAGTTTAGATTAAGCTAAGATTTATACATTTACTGATTTCAAAAGACGAACTGTTTTAGCTCTAATTGCGAGAGCATCAGCAATCATAACTACTGAATTCTGTGTTTTTGAGAGCTACAACATTAACGACCATGATAGAATTGGAGAAGAGTAAATCCCTAACAAGAGGAGTAATTCTGGTAGGCCTTGGAAGCCCGCTAAAAGAGACTGACAAATGATGAAACGCATTTGGATGGAAATCACCAGGCAGTGACAACTTTTTAATTGTTTTGGACTTGTTAACTCTGGTTTCTTGTTTACAGGACTTGGGGTTTCAACAATGACTGCTGGGCGCATCTTCAAAGGCCAAAAAAAAGGAAAATCTGGAGAAGAGGGATACTTGAGCTTTGATCGATTTCCTAACGTGGGTCTTCTTAAGGTATGAGCACTTCTACAGTTCATGTTGATAAAGCGATTCATTTTGAGTGTGTCGGCGCCAATCCACTTATTATCTTTCACAATTCATAGTGTGCCAAGTAGAATAGAGCTGGTGCATTAATAATACTTTACTCTTAATGCTGCAAACGATAAATTGTACGCTTAACGATAAGTAATACTCTAGAACCATACCTACATCATCATACATGAGCAAATAATGAGTTTACCCATGTTTTACAATCAGAAGGTACGGTACATTAGTGGCTGCACTACAGTGTAGTAACAAGAACTTCCATTATGGTGACTTGACTTCATAATTAATGTATCTTCTATATAATATGTATTGAAGTGCATTTTTAATGGCACTTGTCCACATAGTCGAGACCGAAGATTAAAAATCCGTTCAGCCCTTGTTCAGCTGGTATAAATTCCATAACCATGGTGATATTGTTTAGTAAATAAACGATATATGATACAATACTTCATTTAGCTGAGATTCGAAAATTGGATGACTCCAATGTGAAAGCGAGAGTTGGTCTTATTTGCACTGTGTTCATATTTAAGCCTATGTGGTAGTGAAGTGCTCTTGCTTCTATGTTAATTTAGAAGTCGCTGTTGGAGCATGCAATGAAGCACTTCTAGGTTTGTGCTCATGTTGAATTTATCGTAATGAAGTTGGTACAGTTTTGTGTTGACATCAAAGTTACTGTTGCGATGAAACACTTATAGTTTTACAATGGCATGTGTCAAGCTGCAATGTCATGTGTTTATTGCGGGCATTCCTGCACTTTAAACGTGTCTGGCACATTAAACGTGTCTGCCATGTTGATGAGCAAGTCCGGGGTTCTGCGTATTCGAGTACTACATGAACAGGCCGGCTGCTAATACGTTTGCCTCGTGAAGTAATATGCATTGGTTCCCTTCCTAAACTAATTATTTATGTGAGTTTTCAAAGAAATCTGACATTTTTACTCTCTTAAATGCTGTTCTTTTTTCTCATGTAGTTGATCGTGTTCTTTTATTCCTTGTTAGACGTATAACGTAGATAAGCAAGTGCCGGACAGCTCAGCGACAGGCACAGCGTTTCTGTCGGGTGTGAAAGGCAACTACTACACCTTGGGGGTGACGGCAGCTGTTAAGAAGGGTGACTGCCCCGCTTCTCTGATTCCTGAAAACAAACCCAAGTCCATCTTGACATGGGCTCAAGAGGGCGGCAAGGAGACAGGTTGGGATAGCTATGCCTCAGACAATCCCAAGTGATCAGTTCCGTATTGTCACTACGTTGTACTGGGTGTCCTAGAAGTCACTGTACATTTGCATGTATTGTCATTAGCAAACATGTTCAAATCGCACTGTTTAAAAACAAAATAAGAACGGTCGAAGCCTGTATTGATGATAAGGGGGTTTTATTTTCCACGCTGTTTATAACTTGCATGCGTATTTGCCTCCAGTAATCTATACTGAAACATGCATTCATAAAATTCAAGTGCTCAGTGACTTTTCGGACACCCTGTATTATGAAGTGGGTTGAGGCCTATACGCTTCTCACAAATTCAAAATTCTTTATCATGGAAAGTGTATCATCTCGCCGAAGTGTTATGCTTTGTTGCGAGGTATTCATGGTTTCTGAAATTCATCAACATTAAATCAAAAACGTAGAGTCTGGCACAATATTTTTGCTGTTCTATATTGTAGACTCGTTTTTAAGTTGGGTAGCATTATTCATTAATTTCATCATTACTTAATTTCTCTGTTCTATTATTTTGTTCATCTTGTTTGATGGAAGTGTGGTGGACACCTTGTGGAACTGAGACCACGTGTGAAGTACAGAGTTCTGTAGCTCATTTTTTTTATGAACGCAGGAGGCATTTGATGCGTTTGTGTTTCCAAGTTGCTTGTCATCAGAGTTACTGTGCCCCACCAGCTACGGACTCCAGAATTTATTTCGAGATTGTGCTCAGGGTTTAGTCTGCTTTTTTACCTCTTTACCTTTTTTTTTGTTTTGATTGGCTGGCATGCCGATTTAATGTGTTGAAGTAGTATGCTTCATCGGAATAAATGTTGGTTTCTTTTGTTTATTTGGAATTTTCATGGTCAATCTCGGTGAAATTTTTCTTGTAATAGAATGACTGAGTATCGTTTTGCTATCATAGTATTGGTTGAGTTGCGTTTGGCTGTCATAGTATTGGCTGAGTTGCGTTTGGCTGTCATAGTATTGGCTGAGTTGCGTTTTGCTATCATAGTGTTGGCTAGATAGTATTCTGCTGTCATAGTATTGGCTGAGTTGCGTTTTGCTGTCATAGTATTGGCTGAGTTGCGTTTTGCTGTCATAGTATTGGCTGAGTTGCATTATTGGTGTCATAGTATTGGCTGAGTTGCATTATTGGTGTCATAGTATTGGCCGAGTTGCATTATTGGTGTCATAGTATTGGCCGAGTTCCGTTATTGGTGTCGAGTTATAGGTGAACAGTTTTTCAGTAATTAATGACAATTTATAGAATGCTAGTTCAGATCTTTATAAGTACAATTTATTCGTCATTTCTGGGAGGTAACCCTGATTCGCAGCATCATTCAATTTGCTCTACTTTTCGGGAAGGTAAACTGTGATAACCCACCATGCTTTGGTTTGCTTTGTTTTGCATTGAACTGAAGGAGCATGTGCTCCATTCAACTATGAATGTTTCTCTCTTTTAGGGAAAGTAGAGTCTGGTGGTAACTTGTTACAGCTCTACAAGCAGCTGAAACTCAGTGGTGTAAATTGGAACTGAGTGGTGTAAACTGAAGTCAGTGGTGTAAACTGAAGTCAGTGGTGTAAACTGAAGTCAGTGGTGTAAACTGAAGTCAGTGGTGTAAACTGAAGTCAGTGGTGTGAACTGAAGTCGGTGGTGTAAACTGAAGTCGGTGGTGTAAACTGAAAGTCGGTGGTGTAAACTGAAAGTCGGTGGTGTAAACTGAAAGTCGGTGGTGTAAACTGAAAGTCGGTGGTGTAAACTGAAAGTCGGTGGTGTAAACTGAAGGTCGGTGGTGTAAACCTTGCTCCAATGAGCGTATCCAAGCTTGGTAGTCTAAAACAAGGAGTGTGCCAAAACATGCTAATACCAGTATTTTCTGTGATACAAGTTATAGATGCTGTCATAAGTTATTGTAGGACATTTTTATGGTGCAAGATATGGTTATTGTCATCGGTTATGACTGACCATTTTTAAGGTTCAAATTTTGTATCGGTCAACAATGCGAACGTAAGTTTCATAACATCGATTTCTTGGTCTTGCGTTGGTAGTAGTCGACCATTCCATTGTATCCACATGTTGGATATATAGCTCATCCAGAGTTTTGTACCTGAACCCGAGTATCGGTTTCTCTGACCGAAAATATCGGTAATTCTTATTATACGTGGTGAAAAAACAACTGTAACACATGATACATCTGTATTTTTCAAGTCACCCTTAATTGTCACCGAATTTATTTACTTCTTCAGTGATAGACATGTAACTACTGGAATACTTGAGCAAATTGTATTTTGCAACCATCTCAAAATAGTGTGACAAATTGATGTAATTTTCGTTTCGTAGATTCAATGCTATGCACAATATTGAAATTCTTTTTGGGCGATGATGGATTTTTTTAATGTATCTTGGCCTGATGCTGTAGCAGAAACGAGAGATAAAAATTGGCCCTGTGGGCAGGTCTTGTGACGACGACCCGCATCACCCACGCGACGCCTGGCGCCTCTTACGCTGCCAGCGCTCAGAGAGAGTGGGAGTGTGACAGCAAGATGTTAGAGGAAGATCCTGCAGTGGTGAAGTGCAAGGACATCGCGCGCCAGCTTGTTGAGGACCTGCCGGGTCAGGGTCTGAAGGCGAGTGGGAAGTTAGAGTCGAGGCAGGGCTTCAGTGGGAGGGTGTAACCAGAGTGAACTTGAGGGTGAGGAGGGTTAGGAGGGGGGAAATATGGAATGGGCATCTCTACATGCAGAGAAAGGACATTCTATCTCGTGCTTTATGTATTCTCAGATTGTGGCTCAATTCATATGCTCACGAAGTTCGATATTATTTAAAGAATGAAAAGCTTCCAATTAGAATCAGTTTCTGATTCAAATATCTGATGTTAAAAATCTTTATCACTTCAATAAGTCAATTGCTCTGCTTTTTAGAATAATGGCTAAGTTTTTCATACGTCTTTATTCTCTTGTGCAGTTACAAAACGGGATGAATTCAGTGATAAGTTATTTGTGACTTTGACTGAAACTATTTATCTGAACTATGGCGAAAGCCCCTCTTCCAAGAAGAAAATCACAAGGACGAAAACGTAAAGTTTGCCATTGGTTTAACCTCATTGAAAATAGGTTTCTTCTTGGTATAAATACTCATACATGCGAACTTTAATGTTTAAAAATCGTTGCTCATTCGTTCATGCTTGGTTTGACAAGTGTCCTCTTGAGCAAGTAGAGAGTAGTAAAGTGTAGTTGAACTAGATGAAGCCTTTAAATCTTAGCTTTGAAACTGGTCTACTAAAAATGTCAGTGATGCGACTAACGTTTGTTGTCAGCATTTGTCCATTACGCTACATTGTTGATGATTTTCTTAGCTTATACTCGTATATTTTGCCTTCAATTGTTCCCGGTAGAAGTGTTATTGTTTTGCTTCAGTAACCGTCAGGGTGAAACTGTCTCTCTTCCCTCTCTAAAACTAGAATCCTGTTAAATATTATCACTATAAATTTAAAGCTATTTAATCGGAGCAAAAATCATTTGGGTTTTACACGTCTGTAATTTATTCAATGACAATGAGTAAGCCCCTTCCTCTTTATATTCAAATTGTTCAGTCCATCGCTTCAGTCTGCCGTGTGCACCGTAACTTTCCCATGAACTTTTCTTGTTAAAACAGAACTTAAGTACTCTGTCTACTAATAGCTATTCTGTGCGAGTTTCGAAAATTTTCGGGCATTTTTAAACACTTTGTGTAACTGAACTTTTTTTTGTAAACAGTCTGAAATTTCTTCGACTAAGACTAAAATGTCCTTAGTTTCTTCTTACACGATAGTTTCAAAAGTACGCCATGTATCTTGTTCTTATGAGCACTTCTTGACAGGCGCTCTAGCCTTCTCGTCCCGCAAGTAACCCTCCACCCTTCAGCCACTGTAGTTAGTTTCCATGTAGTGCGCTTTCTCTGTTGCAAACTTCTAACATCGGCAACTGTTTTAAGCGTTAATGAATTTCTGTGTTAAATTTGGGAATTTTTACTTTGAAAATGTATTACTAAGAACATTTACTATTCCGCGTACCAACATATATCTCATTTACATGGTAGCTTACAATGGCTATTTAACTTCGTTACATTACTTTATAAAGCTATTTGTATGACACACCACTATGCGTCGTGGAACTTTCTGGTGTTTGTACCGTTGGAATTGCTCATATCTCGCACTCACAGACACTCTCCTTGAGGCAGCTTTAAGGAGAGGATATGTCTGGAAGTTATAATATCCTTCACAGTTTAGTATTACGACTTCATAAGGCTCAACTGATTCGAAAGCGCTTATTTACGAAAGTATTTGACAAGACGGTAGCTTTAACGACTCAGGTGCTTATTTACTTTACCGCTGGACATGTAGACCTGCAGTTGTAATAAAACTGTGCACTTAGGAACAAAAAAAAGCTTGATTTTCCATAGAGTATAAGGTGCATACATCGCTTTTAAAGTCTGAATGTTAACGTTAATTAAAGGAGGTTTAAATCTTAATGTTAAAGGAGCGTTGTATAAAATGACGGTGGATTTTCTTTGCCTGATAGGTCATCTTTGGCGGAGGACGCGTACCAATGGGTGCCCAGCTGCCCGGCTCCACCTCATCGGGCTGCCGTCGTGCGGATGGTAGAAATCTAGCACATGACTGGCAGAATACTTGGAAAGCACTGGGATCTACCTTCGCTTACGTCACCAACACGCGCGAGCTCAAGGAGGTTGACACTCTCACCACTGAGCACATCATGGGTGCGTTGTGTCACATTCAAATGTAGGTCAAATGCTGTATGGATATTTTTCTCATCTTCCGTCGCATGTGTTGCTATCACTGTAAATACGTGGACAACTGTGTAAAACGTGGACAAAGAGAATCAAAAACTGTACGTGAAAGCGATGGAATATGTTTATAGGGAAAGGACAGGTAAAAGTAAAAGTGCTTATAAAAAGTCTCTATGTATGTTGTACTAACATATCAGTTTTTATTATCTCGTTTACAATCTCTGGCCACAAAGTTCTGGCCATCATTCAAAGCTGTGCCGATGGTACCCAATGTCGAGTTAATGTAAACATTTTTTGTTTGTTTTAATCTCGTAAGATTTATTCATTTTAAGATGAAAACAAGTACACCAGAGCTCTATGCAGTAGGTCTCTTTATATCACAACTGGTAGCGCACAGGTAGTGTTGTCATCTGACAACCTTACTGGTAGAAGTAATCCGTGAATTTTGTCGTGATATTCGAGACCATGCCACAAGTTATTTCGTGCTACTTTACTTTTAACAGAGTTCGTTCACGTGGGAAGTTGCCTGTAAGTCTTCTCAGACCGATTAAAATTTTTGTGTTTTTTGTGGTATGTTGAACGAGTTACATTAGTGAAAGGAAAACCACTTCAAGCTAATATAGTGGAATTAGTACAGTCTAATGGGCTCGCTAAAGGAGAGTGTATTGCGTGCGCATGGTGTTGATTATCGTGATTCTTGACCTCCGGTTAATGAGGTTTGCTGATGGTGTCTCACCTCGTCAGTGTGCCGTAAGGAAATAATTCTACTCTAGCTGTTCATCAAAACGGCGCAACACTGCTCAGCAAGCTGTTCAATAAATTTTTCTATGACCTACTTCTCTTTCTTTTGGGAGAACCGGCATTCTGTGTTGCTGACATGCTCGAGTATCAGGAGTACTTTGTTTGCCACATTTTGAAATTTTTCGTCTCATTGAGATGCTCTTTGCCACTATTGAAATTTTTCGTCTCATTGAGATGCTCGTTGCCACTATTGAAATTTCCTTGCACACAGATGCTTTACTATCGTACGTTTTGCGCAGGGTTGTTTGCAGACAGCCACTTGTCATACGAGCGGGATCGCGATCGAAGCAACACGGGACACCCTAGCCTCAGCGAGCTCACCACCACGGCCATCAAGCGTCTGCGTAGAGCTCAACATGGTTTCCTTCTCGTTGTCAGTTACTTAGCAATCCTGTTTTCGCTTAGTCGAGCATGTACCAAAATTGCCGTACAATTAACCATCTCATTTTAAGTCTACTTTTTACTATTGTTAGATTCTTTTTTTGTTGTTTCACATCAGTTTTAGGCCTGAATAGTTAATTGACACATTTCTTGCCCCAGCTTAACTTTGACCTACGCTAATACAGCAGACATCAGTTCACAGAAATCGTTCTCTCATTTACAGTCTCGCTAAATTAATAGTAACTTGGAGAAGGTATTATGCCACCATCATGATATTACACTTCTCAAAGGTAAATACAAAGGAAGGAAGTCTAGTAGGACACATTTTTATTGAAATAAATATGGAGTTGAACTATTGAATGTTGTGGCGAACCTCCTTTTTACAACTTTGGGATGCAAAAAGATGCAAAGTTTATTCAGCAGTTAGAGAATGGGCTAATTGTATGTTGAGTTTCAAGCTTTGGCTTCTAGTGTACACGGGAACCATGCTCTTAGTTCCAGCTGTTTTGAATGTTCTACTGTTAATTTTGAAGACTCCAGCAGCTCTGGAGGAAAGAAAACAAAGGTGTTGTTTAGTTGTTTGACGGTAGGCTCTTTAATAGTGCTGAAAAAGGAATTCATTTTAGTTGTACGTGTAATACTTCAGTTTACGAGTGGAATATCCAAGGCCTTGTTTAAAGCAGCTAAAGACAGTAGAACCTACATTTGCTGATGTTCATATTGCTGTAGAAAATTGTTTGAGTAGTATCAGGATCACGTAGTTTAAGCTTAGTTTGTAAGCTCTGGGTAACATTAAATAATAATTGAAACAGATTTTGGAATACCTGAATCTTCTCAAAACTTGTTTAAAAAATACTTGAATTTCCTACATTTTTTAAAATGATTTATGCACCTAAATGTGTTATATTGCATTTTCCAGAGCTTTAAAAAAGAGTACAAATGACTAATTTACTTTTTCAAAGAAATTCGTTTCAGAAAAAGTTTGGACGGAAAAACACGTCTCAAAGCTTGTGTACTGACCTCTGACCTGGAAATATTATGTCTTTCAATGACGTCACTGATTTGTGTGTTATTTATGTGTAGTATATGAAAATTTTGATACCCGTATTATCAGTTGATTTAACCAAAATTATTTTTGTTTACATACTCTCATTTATTTCATAATTTGGATGTATTGGAATTGTATAAAATATATTGATATTACGTGTATTGTCATCAGTCTACTTTAGCTTCTATAATACTACATTTTTAACTTTGTATCTTGTTTCGGTTTGATGATGTTTGTAACATCGAAGTGTTACATGTTTTATGGCTTGATTTAATTTTTTTACGAAAATGACACGACAACTTTTTAGAAATTTTAACGCAAAACGAACTTGAACATTGGGAGTATGTTAATAATTTTTGTTGATTTTTCTATATCATGTGCATAAATTTTTCCTCCAATTTAAATAATAAAATATAACACCAGTTTCGTTCCAAATTGAAGCAGGCTTCGAGGATACAATTTAGTTAGAGGGCTCTAAAAATCTTATTCATCTCTGCTTGCTCAATATGACCACTAATTAAAAAAAAATTGGTGCTATCTCAATTGTATTTTTGTGCAAAAATGTGCATATTTAATGTGCAAACCACTGATGATGTTGGTTGATCTCAGGTTGAAGGTGGTCGCATAGACCACGCCCTGCATGACGGCAAGGCACAGTTGGCGCTGGAGGAGGTGCTTGCGTTCGACGAGGCTGTGAAGGCGGCGCTGGACCTCGTCGACCTCAGCGACACTCTCGTGATCGTCACTGCTGACCACAGTCACGGCCTTACCATTAACGGCTACCCTGACAGAGGCAATGATATCTTAGGTCAGTGCACCTGGAGTAGCCCATACCCTTACAGGGGCGTTGTTATCTCACACTAAGCACGTTTGGGGCACCCCACGTTGGTTCTGTTCCTTCAGCGCGTAATGTTCAGTGTAATCTTCACGCAAGAATGGAAAGATATTGAAATGTCTATTTGTACCTGTACCTGATCTGTATAATCTAACCAAATAAGAACTTGTTATACAACAAAACTATATGCACGTCTCGCGCTGGGTTATGTCAAAAGTTGAAGTGCTCCTCAGAACATGTTGAGATTGACAGCAGTGAGTTAGCAGTGGGCACTTGAGAGAGTGCAGATCTTGTGTGTTCTGGGAGGATTTTGTTTACATATATTTGGAATTTCAACTTGAAATATGAAGAAAACATGTGCGAGCGGATGGACGGGCTAATATAACTATTTTTATAACGGAGATTCTATGACATGTACGTAGCTGATTTCCATTTGACGTATAAAATACTTGTCTATAAAAATGATGTATGTATGCATGAAAAACGTACATTCACCAAGTTTCAATAAAGAAGTGGGTCTCAATTTCTTGACCTGACGAATTGGTGATTCAGCGTACAATGATACCTAATCCTCGAGGATAGAAGCGATTTCTTAATGATATTTACTGTGTATGTAACAGATGTCATTCACACTTGGCATCGTAACAGAATCGTTGTGGCGTAGCAGTAGCCTTAATTGCGTAGAACTGATTCAGAACGTGTGATTGCATTGCAATGCAATGCCATTGGAATGTAGTTTCAGATAAGTTCCATTTGTTATTTTCAGTTGCATGTTTCTTGTATGCGTGGCCTATCTACAAATATAGGAACATTCTTTCGGAACGCAATTTTTTGCATATAATGTACTACTTGTTACGATGTTGTCGTTGCGAGTTGGTTTGCATAGCTGTTAGGGGTTCCCCACAGTTCATGCGGTAGTACACGTGAGTGACTGTACCAGCGACTCTCCATTAGCATATGCCCTTCTATCAAAACTGACGTCTAACCTGCGTCCCCTACCTCGCTTGTAACGAGGCTGTCTACATGTTTTGTTTGTCCTTTCAAAGTTGTGATGGATTTTGGGAGGCTGATGCTAATGACCCTCTGGATTTCACTTACAGGTACGACGTCCTACAGTGAAGGAGTAACAGACAACTTGCCGTATACGACCCTGATGTTCACTTCAGGCCCTGGATATAACGTCTCTTATGATGGCACAAAAGTGAGCGTTCGCTCAGTAAATTTAGAGCTGGTTAATGCTATTCAAATGAATGATATATTTATTTGCATACGAGACTCGAACTATGAACATTTAAATCTAGTTCAAATAGTTTAGAATATGTACGTGCTCCCTGTTTTGTAGGCCGTCCGTGCGAACGTCAGCGGTGTGGACACACATTCATCATCGTTCATGTTCCCGGCTGCGGTGCCTACGAAGGTCGGTTGGTCTATGCACAGCGGGGAGGACGTGGTCGTTCATGCTGCAGGTGAGTACACGGCTAAGAATTATCACCACGTGCCTTCTGGCGATGTAAGCGTGCGCTACCGGCTGACCCTGATATTTTCCACGCAATACTGTCATACACTGCTTCTCTGCTCGTCCATTTGCCACAGCATTTGATGTTTCGTTCATGTTATCTTTCTCGTTAATTCAGCAGAAAAATGCATTCGGCGAGCAAAGTGTTGGAAAGTTTGACTTGTTGATTTTATTGTAATGATTTAGTTTCAATGTGACAAGTTGAAAATTTGTAAGTGTCGTCAATCTAGAAGAGGTATAGCTTGAAGAGTTTCTGTTTTGATACTATATATGCAGGGTTCGTGGCATTTTCATGCCACATCGTCAGTTAGTTTAACTTATAAAGTAGAATTTTTCTGAATATTATGCTAACCGCCTATTTCACTTGTATAGTTTGGGTATTCGTAGGGTTAAGGATAAGAAGACTTCAATTTTTTCTAAGGAATTCCTAGCAATAGACTGGAATTGGCAGTACGCATTACAGGATGTCTATTTAATTTATAGTTACGTTGGCTTTGTTGTAACTGTTTTTCGGCATTTTCTTCCTGGTGGAATAGAGAAGGTGTATCGTACATTTGGCATCCTACGCTAATATCTTTGATACTTCATATTTTTGTCTCAGTTTTTCGTTTTGAGAAACACCTATTTTTCCTAACACTGAAGGCTTTTGCCATTATCTTTCATTTGTTCGTGACTTTTGAACTCCACGCTTTAATTGAAGAATGTGATGTGACTGGATGTGATTGTGACTTAATTGACATGGCTATAGAAATTAGTGAATTGATTGAGACTTCACTGTACGCCGTACAGTTACGGCGTTACACCGGAGTAGTGAAGGTCACAGCGTTACCACTGATGACGTGTTTTTGTGCCTTCAAAGAGGCGGTTGAGATCGACAGTAGAGAGTTCGTTGTGGTTACTTAAAAAAATTTGGATTTTGTGTGCTCTTTCAATATTAAATTTCAGCATTTAATGGTTGAGCTTAAGACACAGTATTCGGTAACTGTCAAGTAGATGATAGTAGAGGTGAAGAGAAAAAACTTTTGTTCGTCTGATCCCTATAAAATCATTCATTTGAAAGCAGACATTGGCTTGGCTCTATTGATGTACGTTTGAATTAGAGTTGATCTGCTTGACATTACCTTCGCTCTGCACTTCAGGGGCTTTGTTCTATTGTTCTACACTGGGTAGTATATAAAGTACTACTGTGACAATTCTGCTGTCAAAAAGTCGATACCTGGGAACAAAAATGACAACAGTTTCTGAATGGAGGCTATTCTCACTTACTGGCTTTGGCATTTAAAGGAAATATAAGTGAGTGTTGCGTTACAGGCCCTTGGTCGCACTTATTTCACCGGACACACGAGCAGACGTACGTGGCTCATGTGATCGCGTATGCTGCTCAGTTGGGTCCATTCGCTCACCAGCGGCCACTGCCCTCTGACGACTTCGGCACCCCCAGGGCTGCGTTTAGAAATGAAGCTACAGGGATCAACTCTGCTCTAGTTTTGCTGCCCCACTTGCTCTTCTCAGCTCTGCTGGGGCTGGTGGCCAATTGGCTGATCCCTCTGCAGCTCACCCGTCCTTGCTAACTTAGTTTTCTTAGTGGAGAAAAGTTTTACAGTTTCCACCTTTCTTATACGTATTGTATCCATTTGAATGTAGGGACATTTTCCCCACTACTGGTTCTTCGGTTTTCAAAGGGTTCTGTAAAATAACATCGCTTGCTTACACATAATGACAATGATACTTACTGATTCAGTGCAATAAATTAGTTTTCTAACGCAGAAAAAGACATTCCTTAAATCTAGATCCATCTCAGTAGATTTATGTGTGACAGAGAATAATTTTTTATTTATGAGGAACAACTGGGGAAAATCTTTTCCAGTTTCCAAGTATATAGTAGAGTGAAGTACTTGGATCACATTGTAATCGAAGTGAGTTTGAAGAATGCCGAGAATACGAGAGCTTTTGTTAGTGATCGGCAAGTCTGGTTATGAGGCACTACAGACAGTAAGATATTGAACTGATTTTACTCAGCATTTAAGCATTGTCAAGTTTACAGTTGAGCGACGTAGCAGCTTGAACGATAAATGATACTCTAGTAGAGATCTTTAACCCTTTCGCTGCGGAGCTCTGTGGGCCTGCAACTGTTTCATGACTGAGGATTTCAGTCACGCGCAGCGAAAGGGTTAACACGTTATAAAGGGGGACTCTTGTATTACTCTCTGTAAACGTAGTTCCGTTATTTATAGTTTGACTCTCTCCATCCGTGAACCAATACTTAAGGTTTCTGCCATCATACTGCCGACTGCCTCACTTTTTCAACTAGACCCTTCTTGCGTTTCCTCTCCATAAGCTCACTCCACCTTGAAGCTCTGCGCGCTTTACCCTATCCGACAAATCGCCCACTTGTCTCCTGTCAAGTATTCTCATTTCTTACCCTAACAAACAGTGTTACTGCTCACCCCACCTCTCGTGTATTTCATCCCAAATAAATTTAGTTGTCAGATTTTCACTACTCTTAGGCCCCAAGTATCTGGGGTGGATGAGAGGTTCGAATTCTTTTCGCACTAGACTCCCGTCCAAACCATTGAATTTTTTTCGTTGAGCAAATTCAGTCCTTCATCTTGCTTTTTTCTTGAATCCGCCGCTAGTGTAGTATTATCAATAAGAAGTAATTGACTCAGTTTGTATCGACTGTCGTTGGTAATGCGCTTAAAAACCTTTATCAAACATTCTCTTCTCTCACAACAATATCGATGTACTCATCAAATTACTCAAGGGAGCATCACACATCCCTTCCTTAGTCTCATGTGCATCGGAAACTACTCACTCACCTAATGTCAATACAGAAAATCGCCCTAAGTAATCTAGTGTAAGCTGCCGGGACCTACAGTAAAACGCTGGCTCTACCTCTGACTCAAACCAAGGCGCTTGTTTTACATAGCAATCGTTTGAATACTTTGGCCTGTCTTCTTCTCTATCTAGTTATAAAGAAATAGTACTGAGTTACATGCTGTGTATTCGGAAACAAGTGGAGAATCATTGAGTTAGTCGTCACTGACTGGGAAGATGTGGGTCCACTCTCTAGTGCGGTCGCATGGTCAATTGGGTTGAAGGCTGTCTTTGTCGTTAGAGATAGCACTTGGTGTCTCCATTGTTACTGGTATCGAATTGTTTTGTAGCGCATTTCGGCTCTTGAAGTGATGATTACATAGAGTGCACATATATGTATATTTGGATCGTCAAAGCGTACTTTAATCAGAGGTAAGGACTATTGTCGTCTGCTATATCATTTGATTTACTCAATTGAACCACAAGCTATCTAGGCATTTTGAAAAATTATTGCTGGTGTTTCAAGAAATTTTCTAAGCTGTTTACCAGCGGAGGGGACATCGTAACGTGGTTGAAAAATATCACCTTGATTGATAAGTTACAAAAAATACCAGATTTGGCTAATTTTATAACAAACATCTATTTAGAAGGTGATAGTTGAGCCTTATAGTTGAGTTGTGTAGATTTAAGCAGATGCGGAGAAATTTAAGAAAAGTTGCAGACTGCTTTACTGACGATGCCTTTGCTGCATTAAAGAAATTGGTTGATGTTTTTGCTAATGAAATTCCGTGTTTGGCCGGGTTTTAGCTAACTTTAGGGTGAAGGGATCAGAAAACTTGTTGGAGTTAATATTCATGAATGACTTCCCAGACTATATTGGAGTTTCTATACGGCAAGTGCCTACAGAATTTGGATAAGAAATGAACAAGTTAATCACTCGTGCCAGGATCTTGTGAGCAAAACAGCGTGGTTAGCGTTGCAGCTGTGACTAATGGAGGAGTAATGGACAAGGCTAGTCAGTTTTAGGGACGTTTTCGATGTGGTGGCCTACAAGTGGATCAAAGATTATAAGAGAAACGGTGAGGTGTTCCAGGTGTAATTGGTCACGCTGCCAGTAGGTGTCAGAAACAAACCTCGGAAAAACTGATGACAGTTGATTCACGTGCCTGTAATTTACCTACTGATGGAAGTACGTATTACGGTAATTTTCTACTTGTTAGGTTGCTAACTAATAATGAGCCCTTAAAAGCTTTTTTCGATACTAGTCGGAGAACTGAAATTGTCCATGACAAGTATGTAGCTTAATAGTTAAACTGGTGCAGATTTCTTGAAACTGAATATCTGAGGTAAATCTCTGATAGTGAAGAGAGCTGCGGTGTCGGATCACTAGATTGATGATATTGATGTGGTGCTCAGTGTTAATATCATAGACCAATTTGGTAGTGTGTGGGTTAGTAGTGTAAAGGTTGGTTTCGCTGCTAGCTGAGGGGTTGAATGGATCATTGCGGCTGTTGAGCTCAGTGACGATCCGTAAATACGCACATATTTTAATGTTTTCCTGAATGTGGCTGCTGTTACTGGATTACGAGTTGTTCAAGTTAAGCACAGTGATAGTGCTATGGAAGGTTAGAATTAAGAGTTCAATATATCAGATGTGGTAGACTTCATTTGGCACGCCTTTGTAGAAACTACGGTTCGTATGTTAGACATGCGAGAGTGAGCATGTTCTCGGTATTACAATAATTTCAAGGCTCGGGGATGAGAGTAGAGGAAAACTGGTTCACCAGCGACCGGCAGAGAGGTGTTAGTATTGCTCTGGATTGAAAGTGGTTCCCCTCTTCAATTGCAATTTCATGCTCAGAATATTTAACTGGTAACAGGTACGTTATGGCATTTGACGGTTGAGCCGCGTGGAGTGGTAGCGAACGAGCTATAGGGAGTATAGATTGGTGATGATGCGTGTAATGAGCTGGTAACTTATGAGGAAGTGGTTATGACTAGAAATGCTTACTTCCTGGGCATGGTAGACGAACTCCAGCGTTGGTGGCTGACTACAGAATAAATTTAATCTGTTCCATTTGTTTACTTCGTGTATACCGTTTATAGGCAGGTATATTTTGGTGTAATATTTGTTTTTTGCTTGACTAGTGCAGCTATTTAGGTTTGATGGGCGTCTCGAGTTATTGCGATGTTAAAATCATACGGGATGTTGTATAATTGGAAACGACTGGAGAATCATTAAGTTATTTGCAGTCATTGCCTTCTTGTTGGTAGTGGGTTTAACTCGATTGAAGTATTGGTCAAGTAGTCAAGTAGTAAAGGCACGTTTTGTCGTGAGAGATAACGTGTCTTTATTGTCACCGGTGTCTCCCTATTGCGGAGTGCGTGTGGTTGTTCAGGTGATTGAGTTATAAGGTTGGTGCTTCCATAAAGGGAGCATTATTTGGAGTGTCGGAATGTACTTGATTTAGTGGTAACAACTGTTACCGTTTGTTGTATCCTTATATTTTCTTAAGAGAATTTCAGTATACGAATCTCTGGTGTTTGTATGCACATAGACGTAATGTAACTCACAGTTTGTATTGTATTCGCGAAGAATCGAAGTATGTAGTTTTATTTTTTTCGATGCACAGGGAGTGAACTAACTTTAAGTTTATTATGTTGTTTTCATAGAGACGGAAAATAACTTGGTGTTCAGTATTATGTTTCACACAATCACTGAGTGTTTAGTATTATGTTTCGCTCAATCACTGCATGTTTAGTATTATGTTTCACACAATCGCTGAGTGTTTATTATTGTTTCACTCAATCTCTAGATGTTTAGTATTGACCACTGGGTGTTTAGTATTGTTTCACACAACCACTGGGTGTTTAGTATTATTTCACACAACCACTGGGTGTTTAGTATTGTTTCACACAACCACTGGGTGTTTAGTATTGTTTCACACAACCACTGGGTGTTTAGTATTGTTTCACACAACCACTGGGTGTTTAGTATTGTTTCACACAACCACTGGGTGTTTAGTATTGTTTCACACAATCACTGGGTGTTTAGTATTATGTTTCGCTCAATCACTATTATTTTTGTATTATTTTAGAAGCAGTAACTCGGTATTTATCATGTAAACATAGACGCAATATATCGTGTTGTTTATCATAATCTGAACGAAAAGACAAAATAATTGGATGTTAATTACAGTGTAAACACAAAGGGAAAAACTCACTGAATGTCTTTTTTGCGCAGTCACTACGTAACACTGTGTGATATTAGGTATGCACAAAGCACAACAAAATTGGTGTACATTATTATGTTTGCTCGGACGCACAATAGCGCTGCTTGGTCCTGTGAGTATTGACTGGATAAATCGGCGATTTGTGCGACTACTTTAACTTTCAAATGTGTAGATTTAATTTGGTTGTATTTGCTAATTAACATCTGATGGGCTTCAACCACTTAAATCTCCTTCTAGTCTGGACCATGACTCTTTAAGGCCCGTTGACGAGGATGCTTATCGCTTTTATTTTGGGCCTCTCCTAGAAAAGCTGATGCTCGAGTCATCTCACTGGTACATTCTTTCAACTGTAAGGACTGAAGTGGCTACGTATTTTTATAGTGGTACTAGTTTTTCATAAATTTTTTTCTGCTAGCTTTCGTATTTCACCTTTGAATGTTGTGTTGTAGAGTTTTATAAATCTTTCGAATGCACCCTAATAAAATTTATCTTGCTTTCTGCTGTTGGATTGGAATTCGACGAAGCTTTCTGGTTTTCGGACATATCCGTTCTAGAATTGTGCGTATTGGTGAAAAATTCAAATTTTTCATCTAATCCATTGCGTCTTTGCTTGTGTTATTTTACTTATTTGATTTATTTTCAAGGTTAAATTATTTCATCTTCTACAAAAGAGGAGGAGGGGCATAAGGCACTTTTGTGGGTACGGGATTGTCGGTAGCACTGCTACGCTAGCAGCACTAACATGCTCTGTACAAGTCGCTGGACTAAAAACACATATTTTCTTGATTTGTGTACTCGCAAAGCATAAGCGCGAAGGATTTCTTAGTAGTATATGGAAGCGTCCTTCAGCGTGTCTTGGGGTACTTGATACTCTTTAGGGAAAGAAGGATTCTCTGGGTGAGAAAGCGAATATACTCAAACTGATATCGTCTATCATGGTTTGTATTTTGAGGCTTGGCCTCCATAAAAGATATTATGAACTGTTTAGTACCGCTGGCTGTGAATATCAGTTGCTGGTCTTAAAGTTTAAATTACGTACTCCGTAGGTCATAACTTTTGTTTCACTTCGCCTTTTCGGGATCATGGTCGACTTGTGATGTCAGCTTGTGTTCGCGCATCATCACTTCTGCTTGTCTTTGTTCCGATCTATTTTTTTATGCAAGTTGATTTTTAAAATCGACTCTTCCGGCTTTGACCATCCGTTTGTAAGTAGAATAAGAATACAGTTAATAAATGCCATATATTAAATTCTACATTGTGAAGTAGAATTTTTATTGTTTTAGTATCAGATTTTAATTATGTTACTACGATTCTTTATTATATTGCTGTTGTGCTTGCAAAATAAATACCACAGCTTTGAGAGCAAAAGATTGAAATTTTTGATATATTATACTTTATTTATTAAATTTATATAATTTTTTATAGTTCAAGCGTTGATGCAACTTTAGTTCTGATTCTCTTATGACACGGGTTTCAATGGATATTCGTGTGTTTATCGTTAAATATTAGAATTATTTGCAGGCCAAATAAGTTTGTGGACATTCCGTCGAACTTGTACCATTCCGTATTCTTATGTTCAAAGACCATTCCATTGCTGCGTGTTGTATTCCCAGCGAATCTTCCTACTATAGCATAATAGCTCATTTCCAACTATTGCTCAACAGAACTGCATGGACCCACTGTTGTTAATTTTAGGGCTGCAGTCAAAACTATAGTACAATACGCTGAGCTAATGTTAACTACCAAATATTTTACGTCGTTCTGTACTAAATTAAGATTTGCTCAGTTTTATCGTATAACATTTGTTAAATGCCAGAACTTATATTTGATATATTCGTTGAATCGAGTCACCATAAACTATACAAAAAATGTCATCTGTTTTCATACCCTGATACCACTGTACGCGTTAAGTATTGTTTTTTTTAAATATAAGTTCTGTTTACTAGCTTCCATAACGAATTGTTGAATTACTTCCTGAGTTACTCTGAAGAGGAAAACTCGTTCATGAAAGCTAGACGCTCTTATATGATAGGAACTAATTAGGAAAGCCGCAGCTTCCCTTCATTTACGATCGTTAACGTCAAGCAGCTCAGTTCCCATTATTCTGCCATCAAATGGTACAGCTCAATTTTCTTCGACAAATACGGAAGAGTTTCACGATTTCTTTCTTAATGTAAATGAAGGCAATTTTTCTAGCTCCATACTTATTGGCAAAGTCCTGGTATTTATCTCCCTATAATAGTTTTCATTCATGGTCATTCATAAATTTTCATCTTAATTCACTAACATCTCACGTATGAAGATACTGACGAGTTCCTTACTTTTGTTTAAGGTATGAAGAACTTTAAAAAATATTAACGGTCACTGGCACACGGCATGGGACTTCGGTATTGAACCAAGAATGGGCCAAACGGCTCGTTCCTATTGCCTTATTCAATTCTATTCTATTCTAAAAAAAAACACGGTACGCCCCATCGTGTAGTTTGAGAAGCACTGCTCCATACGCCACTAATCGTTCATCCACCCACAAAAATTCTTATATAATCAAAAAGATAAAATCAAAGACATATGGTTAGTATTCCATAATGTATTAGAAATTAAAATCGGCATTTAATATCATCCTAGAACTTTGTTCGATGCGACGGAATGCAGCAACTGTTGAGATCTTTACATGAAAGCAAATTCTGGTCAACATTTGTAGAGATCCATTTTCATGTAGTTATATTTCCCTTCCTCCAGTGGAATTATAGAAGAATTTTCTGCAAACGCAATAGCCAATGAACCTCATTCGCAAAATGAATGAAAATAGCCATTTAATACACTCGTGAACTATCACAAAATATGACGGATACACAAAAAGCTTCAGATATTTGAAATACTCTTGAGTCTCACACTACCCTCTAGCTCGCAAACAAGAAGTCGGACAGTTAGTACACAATAACTGAAGTATTTCATGAGCCAGCAAGGTGACCTGACATACATTATCACAAATGAGGCCGTGACGGCGGTTGCAAGAAGCGCTTCAAAACTCGGCGTTTTACTTGCAACCAGTAGATCCAAAACCTGCCGTCCCTCTTGCTGTAGCATCCAATTCCTGAAAGAGTACGCAGTCAAAATTTTCAATTATTAAATACATACAAATCACATTCGTAGAGATATTAACAGAACTAACCGCTAAAACACGAGTGGCAGGACAAAACTAAATAAATCAGTGATGCACCAGATATCAGGCTTCAAATTTCTCATCGAAAATTATCTTCATTGATTGTCGAATTAGTGCTAACTGAATGGTGTCAAGTAACTGCAGGGTAATATTAAAAATTTTTACACATTTATTCAAAACATGAATCGCAACAATTGAGCGTCGTGTTTAAGGCGTTTCGATCTTTATCCCGAGTTTTAGGCTTAACAATTTTCAAATTGTTCCATCATTTGAGTTCTCATTTTCATGATGTAATTTTGACTTTATGGTCTCTTGATATTCGTAGCAATAAGCAGTGAACTCGCTCAATTTGGTCTCGGAAACAACTTAACGTAGATCCATATTTTTATAAACTTGATATTTTCATTCTTCTTGATGACAATAAAAACCCACGATGTTCGCTGTTAGTACGATGACTTCTTATTTTGCTGCAAGTTTCACACTCTAGTTTTCTATCTCCCGTTCAACCATGTACTATTATTACCTGTACCACATATTTCAATTACTACCACAACTATATTCTAATCGTTACATCACAGTGTTGCTGGTAGATAGTTCTTCGCACCTCGAAGGAGTTCCAAGTCCCTCGATAAATGTTGTGAATCATAATAAGCACTACCAGAAACAAGCAATCTCATAGACCTGAGAAGGATGTTAAGTTCCATCAATACGAAGAAATCATGAGCAAAACATCCAGAGAAGAACACTCAACCACAAGATTTTGCTTATACTGTATATCACTTTAATGGCTGTGAGATAAGCACAGCTTCAATTTACCCTAATACATGGAAACACTACTGGTAAACCGTTTCCAATTCTGCAAAACCTTTATAGTAAAGAGTAACTAACTTTGAACTTAATTAGACAGTACCTGAGACACTTCCTCCAGTTCAGGGTAAAGTATCCTCTCACAGATGAGTTGAGCGACACGGTCCCCTCTTTGTACTACGAACGGCTCCTTGCCATGATTGAAAAGCACTACACCCACGTTACCACGATAATCTTCGTCTATCACGCCAGCTGGAAGTGAGTAAAAATGCTCATTTTCTAGAGGAAAATTGTGAAAAAAGTAGAACTAATAAGAGAGACACAGTAGCTTAAGGACATAAATACAGCGCTTAATATGCGCACATCAGATTAAAGAACCGTAAAAATATGAGAATGAATCACTCCGGCATCATGAATTACAAAATTTTGTTTAAATAATTCAAACAACCTAAACATGTCTCGGAAATTGTTAAGAATGGCAGGCTGCAGAGGACTAGTAATAAAGTTTGATAGCGCTTCAGTAGCTCAGACTATATCGCACCGAAGGTCTTTCAATTCAAAGAACAGTCCATCTGTCACGTCGTAAGAACAATAATATATCACTTTTATCATCAGATTTCTTGTTTATAAATAGTAGTCACAAATAAAAGTGATCTTAACGGTAATGCGGTGATCTCAACAATGTTAAAAGGTATTCCTCGTTAATTTTGAGTCTCTAATTTAGGAGAGTAGGTAACAGAGCACTCAATTCATCACTCACACAGAAGATCACCAAATGTGACATGTGCACAAGCAGCAGAGCCGCTGGCGGCTTCAGCTGCTCACTCATCAGGCAACAAAGCCTGAGTGATGCCGTATTGCAGTTGCGTCATTCACACTGCATGTATCATTAAATACATATAAAGGTTTAAAAATTGTTATGAATAAATGTTCATAATTTGAATATGATCAACTATCGACTGTTATTTATGAAATATAATTTATTGATAACTCTAATTACGTTTTACTTTGTATACTAAATTAGCGTTGTAGCCCTGGTTATAGAATTATAAGCTTTTTCTCGATCTAAGTAAATGGAAATTGCTCAGTCCCTCGAAGAAAATTAGTAAAAGAACTGCGGAGGCATTGGATGGCTGTAGGTGAAGAGACCAGCACCACTCATCAATTCATTATTATTCCGTGCCTGAATAAATAAACACTTGAATGAACGAAAATATTACCCATTTTTACACGTATCCTATAAGCGTACATTATACTCATTTTATTGCACAACGTTCTGTCACTGAACTAATGCAAGAGATCCATGAGAGAGTGGACACAAACTGCTGAGCAAACACGGCAAGTACAGAGCTTCAGCTCCCATGAACAGACGGAGCAAAGTTCGTGCAGAATTCTCATTGAATAGTCGATTTCAAGTTCAGTAGCATTAGTAGATAGTTAATAAATAGACTGTACTTGGTATCTGACCACAAATGACGCAATTTCCAATAAAATCAGTAACTAGTGTATCGAAAGGAAAAGAATGATCACATGATTTACTCACCTCCAACATCAATATGATTTTTTACAGCAAGTCCAGAACGAGGTGCCACTCGACCATAGCAGCCCTCGGGTAATTGAATCTGAAGGTCCGTCTTCACGACGCCTTTACCTCCACCTTCAATAACGAGGTCGTAAGCACTGAAATAAAAATTTAATCGGAAATATTTTGAGGGTTCTTTCAAGTGCATTTTAGCGTCACGTAGTAGTTGAAACTTGATCATCAGCAGTTTCCTCCCGTACTGTAAAGTAACCGAAGTTTAGTTAGATCATTTGTGTAAACCCCCAACAATGCCCACAGTTGCACATTTTGCTCGTTCAGAGGAGTGCTGTAGCTAGCAGCCTAGTGAACAGCCACTAGCAGCTCTCGACATCTACCTAACAGAAGGCTCAATAGAATGAAGGAACTCGCAAGCTCAAGTCAATCACATTTTCAGATGCCAGTAACTGATAAGCTATTCCACGGAGGAACTGTAAAGAGCAATGGCTGAACTTAAAGCGAGGTTTAGCAAAAATAATAGATAACGTACGAACAATGTAATGAGGTGTTCTAAGAATGAGAATTCTCAATGAATAAATGAACGAAAAGTCGAATGAAGATTTTTAGAAAGGAGACTTTCCTATTCGCCGGTGCGCGTATCACTGCTAAGAAAAAATATTGCCTCAAAAAGTTATTCAAACAATGGCTAATAGATACTGATCAAAGGCCTGGGGAGCTGAGAAAAATTTGGAGCCTCATTTCCTCATTCAGGAGCCTAAGGGCCAAACGGCTCGTTCCTATTGCCTTATTCTATTCTATTCTTGTGCCTGTAGGTTAAACCTAACTTGTGCCTGTGGGTTAAACCTAACTTGTGCCTGTGGGTTAAATCTAACTTGTGCCTGTAGGTTAAACCTAACTTGTGCCTGTAGGTTAAACCTAACTTGTGCCTGTGGGTTAAACCTAACTTGTGCCTGTGGGTTAAACCTAACTTGTGCCTGTGGGTTAAACCTAACACGT
>VCRD01003891.1:0-29004 GCA_006783055.1 Trinorchestia longiramus
AACGCCTTAAACTTATATCCCTAGAACAAAGAAGACTGCGAGGACAACTTATTGAGACCTTTAAGTATCTCAATGGCCTCAACAAGAGCCCCTTCGAAAGAGACGGTAACGTAAGAACCAGAAATAACGGTCAAAAACTATTACTGAGAAACTTCAAGACATCTCAAGCTATGAACTTTTTCCCGTTAAAATTGCCGCAACTTGGAACCAGCTGCCAGAAAACATAGTTTCTGCTGGCGCTGTGAACACATTCAAAAATCGTCTCGATAAATTTTGGATTACGAACCCCCCCAGTACTACATCTTTCTAACTATGTCCCTAACTCCTTAAGGTTAATGTATGATTGAGATAAATGCTCGTGATATAAACGCCTGTGCGTGAGTGATATGTGTGCACACGACTAAATTGACTTACGTGGTTAAGGTGTACGTGCATGACTGATGGATTTACTTTTAGACGGCATGGGACTTCGGTATTGAACCAAGAATGGGCCAAACGGCTCGTTCCTATTGCCTTATTCTATTCTATTATATTCTATTCAATACATGTGTTGTATATTGTATCAGAAATGAAAATTTATTTATTTTTGGATATCAATTTTACACACTTTATTGTTCTATTTATTTTCTTGACCCCTCTGTTTTGTCCTCGTGACGTCTGTCTTTACTTCCTGACCTCTGTCTTGCCCTCCTGACCTCAGGAGGTCAATACAAAGGTTGACCTCCTGACATCTGTCTTGTCCTCAGGACCTCTGTCTTGTCTCCCTGACCTCTGTCTTCTCTCCCTGACCTCTGCCTTGTTCTTCTGACCTCTGTCTTGTCCTCCTGACCTCTGTCTTGTCCTCCTGACCTCTGTCTTGCCTCCCTAACTTCTGTCGTGTCCTCTATACCTCTGTCATCTCCTCCTGATTTCTGTCTTGTTCTCTTAACCTCTGTCTTGACCTCTTGACTTCTGTCTTGTGCTCCCCTGTACCCCTACCTCTCGCTTCCACAAAAATCATTGTAAATATCCTCCATTTTTTTAAAACAGATACCTTGTAACTCGCCTAATCCTAAGCCTCACCTCACTTCTAAAGCCGGAATGCTGCTCTAACTCCTAGTATGTCCTTCAGCAGCGTTCATTCATAATTTCCCCTTCAGCAGAGCTTGGGGGGACAGAGCGTGGGGAACACATCTTATGTGTTCTCTCACATAAGAGAATTCCTCTTTCAGCAGAGCTCATTCCTAATTTGCAAAGATTAATGCTGCAATTTGTTGAACGTATTTTGAGCACAACATCGGATGAAATTCTTAAAGATCACTGAAAAAATGTATTAATTGGTGAAATAACGTGTTTGATTCCTAAAACTTAATCATTTGCACTTGAATCCATCTTTATAATGCTAAAAAAATTCCTTGAAGTAATTTTTTTCGTCTTTGGTGATGTTTCTTCATAGGGAGAAGAATGATTCATCAGTTGAACCTTTTAATGTTTTTATGTTTTTCATTCTATTCTAAATTAGAATTAGGTTTCCTATAACATATGTTTTTATTCTTCATACCTAAGTATGATTAAATTCAAACTATATGGAAAATCCAATTCTACATATTATATTCCCGTTAGAAGTACACGCCGAAAGAAATTAACCTAACCCTAATTTGCAGTTCATCTTAATTCATTCAAACATCTCCACGCGTTTACTCATGAACCAAAACGCACTCACTTAAACTATTTTCATTTTACATTCTCGTGCTTTTCTTCGTTCTCTATTTTTTGTTTCCAGATTCTTTCATTCTCTACTAGTGTTTCTCTAAAATAAACTTAACTGCACGGCGGGCTTCTACAAGAACTAATGGTCTTCGCATTATCGATATCTGTAACTCATCCTCAATTTCCACGTCTTTCAAAGTGATCAATAGACCGATTGTCGTCTCCTTCAAAGGCATTCGTAGGAGCCAAGCATTAAGAATGGAAATGTGTTGCCTCACGCGTTCAATGTGTATCAATTTGACGGCATTAATGAAGACGTTTGGAAGTAGACGTTGATTCGTCCTACATTAAATTTTCTACACGATTCCAATGCACTACCCTCACTCACAAAGTTATCACCGTACACTTTGCTTATTCTACAACGGATTTCAGCAGCAGTACGTCCTTGTAATTGCAGAAAATGGACTACACTTAGTAACTCACATTTGACGGAAGCTTCTATCGTAGCGGCCATGTTCAATTATTTATATCTCGGGCAACTGGGCTGTATCCGTTTTGGTGATTATGTAGGATAATAAGTAACCCCTCGCAGTACTTTTGGAAATAAAATTATGTTATTTAAATTTGACTTTTTCCATAGCAGAAATTGAAAAAAAACAGCCATCATATAATATTTGAGGGCTGTTTTTCAAAAGAAGAATGGCTCATCAATTGAACCTTTTTATTGTTTTTATGTTTTTCATCTTCGTACATATTTTTGTAGGTTAGATTTATTTTTCATTGAAGCCATGCTTTCCTGAAATAATTTCTTGACTATATAAACCTTTTTCTTGGCTTACGTCGCTCCAGAAGACTTGGACATTCTTTTTTATTTCTTTAAGACTGTTTAAGTCATCAGACTGGCGCAACTACGACTGTACACTAATCAAATCGCCTATTAAATGCGGAAACTAATTCATAAGAAGAGTGCAGAGTTTGCCAATAATTTTGAAGTTATTATTGACTTGAGAACTGGGTGAAGCTAACAGTCCACAGTCCTACACATAGTGGGTTTAACTTAATGATAGTTACTGTACACAATTATGCTGCTTGCTAGGTAATGAACGTAATCGTGAATGTAAATGTGGGAACCCTATGTGTTATTGGGAATGTGGTCTCTCTAGGTGTTATTGAGAATGTGAAACCCTATGTGTTATTGTAGATGTGTATGTGGTATCTCTGTGTTATTGTGAATGTCGGAACCCCATGCATTATTGGGAATCTGAATATGTGAACCCTATGCGTTATTATGAATGTGAATGTGGGAACCTTATGTGTTATTGTGAATGCGAATGTGAATGGGGTATCTCTGTTTTGTTGTGAATGTGGGAACTCTTTGTGTTATTGTGGATGTATGAACTCTATGCGTAATCGTGAATGGGAATGTGGGAACCCTATGCATTATTTGGAATCAAAATATGTGAACTCTATGCTTTATTGGGAATGTGAATGTGGAAACCCTACGCATTATTGTGAATGTGAATGTGGGAATTGTATGTGTTACTGTCAATGTGGAAACCTCATGTGTTAGTGTGAATGTGTGATCCCTATGCGTTATTGTGAAAATGTATGTAGGAACCCTATGCGCTATTGTGAATGTGTAAACCTTATGCGTTATTGTGAATGTGAATGTGTGAACCCTATGCGTTATTTTTAATGTGAATGTGGGAACCTTATGTGGTATTGTCAATGTGAATGTGGGAACCCTATGCGTTATTGTCAATGTGAATGTGGAAACTCTGTGTTTTATTGTGAATGTGGGAACCCAATATGTTATTGTGACCAATTAACTAAACGTACAGTGTGTACATGGACGATTTAAGATGACTTGTTACAAGTGTGACTGTATAAGAGAAAACTTGTTACAAGTGTGACTGCATGAGAGAAGACTTGTTAGAAATGGGACTATGAGAGAAGACTTAATACAAATGGGACTATGAGCGAAGAATTGTTACAAGTGTGACTGTACGAGAGAAATAGACAAGCAGAAGAAATACAAGTTATGTAACAATCTATGGATACAACGCAATTAGACAATATAAAAGTTATTCTATTCAAGACTATGGGGTATTGTATTTGCTATGATACGAAGGATAAATTTTTGAAGGATCACAAAAGTAAGAAAGAATATGAACGGAAATGTACATCAGAGGAGAGTATAAGAAATAATGAACAGAAATAAAGCAACAAAGAATCTGAATATCGGATACAACAGAACTAGGCCTGTTGATCTGGGATTTTCTTTCCAGTGAATTAGTTTCCAGTGTTTCAATCGGTTTCTTTTGCTTAGAGTAATGATGTTGAAAAACCGATGTTTATATTACTCTAAAGTTTATCGTCATGTTTTCCAGTCGATTTAAGTTAAATTAAAGGACGAGGTGTGAACAAAATCAAGAGTCTGTCTTTCTTAAAAGTTGGCAGTGGGGGCCAGAGTAAGGGGGGAAGATGGGGAGAAGTACCTGTAAATAGGAAAAGTATATTGAAAAATGCATGCAGGTGTGTACACACAAGCCCACTCAGAACCACACACAAACACACACACACACACTCGTGCAAACAACCCACACAGTTACATATACACACACATTTGATAAAACACTAGTACAGTGGTGTTTTGGGTTACGAACTTTTCTGGTTATGAACAAATTGCGTTACAACCAATTCTTAAAAATATCTTATTCACGGGGTCCGAACTCTTCTTCGGCATACAAACGAGCGTTACCGAGCCCGTTCCAAAAATTCCACGTGTACATACACAGATGTTCTCAATTGTTTTAAGTGAACACATTGTTCTGTGGAGTGATTTGTGTTTGGTGTTCTTTTAAGTGTAATTATTTCAATTTTGATTATGGCTACTAAAAAAGTGAAATTTTTCATTTCTATGGAAATCAGGACGAAGATTATTGTCAAATATGATAATGGTGTTCATGTTGGTGCTAGTAAAATTTTACATAATCAAAGTTCTCCTCGATTTGAAAGGAAATTACGATAATAATGTCTGATATGGATGAAGGAGTGTTTGTGTTAGTGAAACAAAGGTCTAAAATGATAGTAAAAATTGAAAGATTGTAACTTTAGGGGATAAATGAAAATCAGTTGGTTGGATATCGTGTTGGTGAACCAGGAATTTGTAAAACGCTGTTCAGTAACATATAGATTTGTTGAAAAATCTGCTTAGACCTTTTGGGTCTACAAATTCGTACAAAACACCATACCGTCACCAATTGTGTCCCATCACCACCACCAGTTTCATATCAAGGAAAATAGTACATTCCTGGTGAGTGAGAGGTCAGAGATACAGCACACCGGCACAATTTCATTATCACAGGGTTGTAGTTCTCGTGTTGGTTGAATAATTTATTCACTAAAACTAAGCAACAAAATTAACTTCTCCCTCTGGTCGGAAACAATTGGTGAACAGTCGGGAAGACATTCTGATATTAAATCCACGGAAAACATTCAGAAAATTAAGTATTTTTTGTGCTTTTTATAGTATAATATATGTATAACGTTGACGGAATAATAAATCAGTTATATTTTAGACTTTTTTCCGTCAGCATCAACAGTTTCCGACCAATACCAAAAGTTAGATCTGTTACTAAGCAGGACCATGGTAATGCCAGGGTACATCACTACCCCTCCTCGTACCTACTCTAATCACCTGCTTATCACCAGCAATTAATAAGAACAAATCTCAAGTACAGTTTGTGAGAAAGATGCCATGTGCAATAATATTATTTTTATTATACGTGTATAAATATTATAATACCATTATTATTACCAATATTATTATGAACATTAATTCTGTTGCAGTAATTACGCGCAAAAAGCTTTTATTTCAGTTATAGAAACCAAACCAATCAGTGACTTTATTTCAGATCTAGTGATGCATACCAACGTCTTGAAGGTCTTGAGTGTTTTCTGACTGTATTGTGTGCAGTAACCGTGACAACACTTCTTGTGTACTGTTGTGTGCTGTTGTGTGCTGTTGTGTACTGTTGTGTACCGGCTACCACATACACTTACTGGTTGCCACTGCACCACTAGTGACCAGTAAGTGGCCGTGCAGTGACAAGTTAGAGGCCGTGCAGGGACGAGTGAGTGGCCGTGCAGTGACTAGTGAGTGGCCGTGTAGTGACCAGTGAGTGGCCGTGCAGTGACCAGTGAATGGCTATGAAGTGACCATTAGGGAAGGGGTACAACACATTGAAAGGGAACATGTTACCACATCATGAATATGAAAAGATGACTAGTTAATAAAACACTCTATGGTTTACTAATACGACCGTTCTTAATAGTTTTGTTTCTTTAGGGCTCACAATTTTTTTAACAATGAGTTTCGTAACTCTTTTTATTCACATGCATTTTATAATGTTAAACACAGTCTTTAAGGATAAGTACAAAACGTCAATATATCATTGTTCCTGTTTCAAATTATAATTTCAACGAATTGGGTTATTTACCATCTAAATCAACATATCAGTATGTGTTTTGTAGCTTTCGTTCTCTACAGTATTCAAATAAATTTTTAACTAGAGAACGTGTGCACTTTGATTCTTTTGAGTAAATCTGAAGAATAGCGCATGTTCATTCGTAGTTAACTTGTCCAAACACGTAACCGACAAGAAAGGCAATAGCAATTGTTTAGTTTAGTGACGCAATTTTTCGTAGGATCAATCGACTCCGAAATCGCTTTTCAAAATCGATACACAACACAACGTCTTTGATCGTTTCATATTAGAGATTTGATCTACATCCTCTCATGATTCCCGAGAAAGTCATTAGGAATCTTCCATTTCTTCAGAATTCCGAAAACCAGAACTCTGAGTTAGAGAAAAATAGGTTTGAATTTAGATGCCTTAATTATTCGCAAACATCGTCCCAATTTGAATTTCCAGCTTGCGTGGACAGGAAAATCTGAGAGATGGGAGACCTAAGTCCTGGATTGTGTGCACTGAAATATATCACGCATGCATAATTTGAATAGTGATTCTCCGGTCAGTACAGTGTTGCAAGTGTTGCAAAACTGGGAAAAATAGCAGGTGAAAAAGCATTGTTTTTTTGAAGAAAACAGCTGGAATGCCGTGGCTGTTTGAATACAAAGCTATTTGTATTCGAGAAAGCTATTTTCATTGTAGAAATTTCGTGCGTGTGATATGCAATGATGGTACGTGTGAAGCACGATCGTGCTACGTGTAGGGTAGGATGGTGGTACGTGTGGGGTACGATGGTGGTACGTGTGGGGTACGATGGTGGTACGTGTGGTATACGATGGTGGTACGTGTGACGTATTATGGTGGTACGTGTGGGGTACGATGGTTGTACATGTGGGGTACGATGATTGTACATGTGGGGTACGATGATGATACGTATGAGCTACGATGGTGGTGCGCGTGGGGTACGATAATGGTACGTGTAGGGTACGATAGTTGTGCGTGTGGGGTACGAGGGTGATACGTGTGGGGTACGATGGTAGTACGTGTGGGGTACGATGGTGGTACGTGTGGCGTACGATATTGGTGCATGTGGGGTACGATGGTGGTACCTGTGGGGTACGATGGTGGTACGTGTGATATGCAATGGTGGTACACGTGAAGTACGATAGTGGTACGTGTGGCGTACGATGGTGGTACGTGCGGAGTACGATGGTGGTACGTATGTGGTACGATGGTGGTGCGTCTGGCGTACGATGGTGGTACGTGTGGGGTACGATGGTGGTGCGCGTGTAGTGCGATAATGGTACGTGTAGGGAGCGATAGTGGTGCGTATGGGGTACGATGGTGGTACCTGTGGAGTGCGATGGTGGTACCTGTGGGGTACGGTGGTGGTACGTGTGATATGTGATGGTGGTACGTGTGCGATACTACGGTGGTACGTGTGACGTAGTGTGTGCCCGTTGGAAAGAATCAGAGGCACACATTAAGTGTTTGTTTTCTCATTGAGAGACTTTGTTGCATTTTGTAATAGTAAAACTCTCACAAAATTTGTCCTGATATCGACGATAAATTGGAGGCATGCATGTTTATTTTGAGCCTAAAGCTTGGATTGATGAATGTTAACATAAAGCCTATCTAATTTATAAATGTTTTTTAGATATTTCATCACGAATTTTGAGGCAGATTTCTTTGATGAGCCTTCGTTTGATAAGTTTTCATTAGATAATCTTGCATTTAATGAACCTTCATTTGATCAAATTTCTTTTGATGACCATCCACTTGATGAACTTCCATTAGTTAAGCTTACATTTGATGCCTTTTGATTTCATGAACATTCAACTGATGAGTTTTCTTTTAATGAGCTCCCATTTGAGGGTCATTTACCCGAACTGAGTTTGAGTCTCTTAATCAGGTTGCACGAACAAAATTCAAGTGATGCTACATCAACTGATGCTACATCGAGTGATGCTACATCAATGTATAGTGATGTACAGCAATGTGTAAGGATGTAGTAATGTGTAAGGATGTGTGAATGTAAAGGGGTATGTGTGAAATTCAAGCAGCAGGGCCGCAGGGCCATTGAAATCCAACCGATGCGCTCTCGAAAACACTAACAACACAGCACGCTATTATGAAACGTAAGCAATTCTGAGCACCAAGCCAATTGAAATATGTTCCACGGTCGCCTCGAAACCGTGGGAAGCATCAGATCGGGCTTTGAAGCCAACGGCCAAGAACCAATTAAGAAAAGAGGAGCTAAAAGTCAGAATGGGTGCTTCTAGAAAACAGCAACGGATTATATAAGCAACAGTCGATAAATTAAGAAAGTTCAAAAGTGTAAGACGTCGATAGGGTGAGCAACGGTGTTAGAAGATACGAGCTAGGGGCAAATATGAGCTAGGGGCAGGCTACCGACTTCAGGGAAGCAAAAGTCGAGAAATCCTTCGAAGAGTATTTCTGGGATAGGAAACAGAAACAATATGCCAGCAAACAGCATGAGCGTATTAGGGCACCTCTATCAATGCATGCACTTACGGAGGATTTTTCTCTCATTTTAGGAAGGGAGGTTCTACTACTACTACTACTATTACTACTACTACCACTAGAATAGAATCGAATAGAATGAGGCTATAGGAACGAACCTTCTGGCCCATTCTTGGGTCGGATAAATACTTCGATAATTATTCGGTTGTTTACCCAAGTCCCTTGCCGTATTTCTAGCCGCGTCACCCATGTCGGTAGCGGGATTCGAACCCGGGTCTTTCCGCTCGCAAGCAGATTCGCTCACCAGTCAACCAAGCTGGTGATAGTTGACCAAGCTGGTGACTACTACTACTACTACTACTACTACTACTACTACTACTACTACTACTACTACTACTACTACTACTACTACTACTACTACGACTACTACGGCGACTACTACTTCTTGAAGCAACTGGATCCTTGAAAAAGTTCATATCATCTTGGAAAAGTTCGCCAATAATCAACTCGGAGAGACTCGGGATTTCAGCGTCAAATTAGATTCGATGTCTAGGTAATTACTTCGGAAACTCAACAATAAGGATCACGTGGGAATGTAACTAACATACTTCAATCCATCGGTACCCCTTTAAAGCAGTGGAGGTTAGGAAACAGCGTGTGAAGCACACACACACACAGTGTAATCACCAGGACGAACCAGCAACACGGAGTAGGGCTCGACAGAGTGGATGCTTGCGTATGGTTGTGGTGAACGAAGTGCAGCGCAATTCTTCACGTCATTCAGGCAAGAGTTAGACTGAGTAATTATTGTCAGTAAAATTGGTTTATAGGATCGTAGTAATTGCATTAATTCATGAGAGTGTATTTGGTGGAGTATTGAGAGTGAAATTAGGTAATAGGACTATATTGAATTTCAGTGAATTTTGACATGTTCGCGTATTGTTCGGTTGTGTTGTTAGATATAAGTGTGTCAATTCCGCTACCACTCGGTGCTGTGTGATCTGGATAATTATTGTGAGTAGGATTAGGTTATTTGAGGAGATAAGTCCCATTGAATTTATGAAATATTTACGTGCCTTTTTCGTCTATTTTTTCCTGCAAATGTTGTTAAGCTAATTAAACGTGCTTATTCCCTTCTTGCGTTAGTCTCATACATCATACGTATCAGGAAGTTTGGATTCCTCCAATTTGCGACGGCTCTCTCTTGTTATGAATAATTTATTGCAATGCAATTAACACAAGAAGTGTGTGTATCATATTCACTTTGGATGATTCAATTAATGCTCGTAAACATTTTATTTTCATACAGTTAACGTGTAGGGAGAGGTCTCTTTCGCCACGCTATATCAACTGATGCCCCATCAACCGATGCTACATCAAGTGATGCTACATCATATATTTACATCAAATGATGCTGCATCAACTGATGCTACATTAACTGATGCTACATCAGCTGATGCTACATCAGCTGATGCTACATCAACTGATGCTACATCAGCTGATCCTACATCATCTGGGGCTACATCATTTGATGCTGCATCAAATGATACTACATCAACTTGTAAATATGTTCCCGGCCAGCAACATATACCTGACATGAAGGAATTAATGATTAATCGAGAACTTACAGTTCGATTAACTAGGAATATATTGCAGGTTTGACCTTAACGTAATGCTTATGATTTGTATCGCGTCTCCCTTATCTCGAGGTCCTCGTGAAGGAAGAGATAAGCGTTATCTGGTACAGAGTCCGTCTCTTTCTGCCCAGAGAGCAGCTCTTCTTCTCTTCCACTTATCATGTCCTCACAATTATCATATTAGGTATATAAGTAGCGGACAAGGACTACTATAAACAGGACGTGCACCGCCATGTAGCTGACTGCTGAAGCGGAGGCCAGTTCACTGCGTTCAGTTATCCTCCATCTGTCATAGTGCGAACATTGTCGTAGTCTGTCGCTCGGTTTGAATCGGAGATTGTTGTTTGTTTCGAGGCACATTTCTGCATTTCTAAGTGGATACTGTTTGTTTACAAAGTTTATTGCTAATTATATGTATTAAAAATGCCGAACAAGTGAGGGGTTGTGAACTGTCGGGGAAATTACAATAAGGAGAACAGGCGCTGCACCGTATCTTCAATGTGCCTGTTTCATGTCTGCCCTCTCCAAAACTCACACTTCACCCGGCGAAAGCTGAAGACCAACAACTGAGGTATTTTCTTGATTATTTCAAGATAGAAAGAAAGGCTTGTGTGTTTGTTCATGACCAACAACTTCAGTGAATCCAGCATTCACTTATATATTTTATTTTTTATTCTCTTTCTCTCATATGTAACGCCCGTTAATATTAAACACGATATATTGTCATAAGAGTTATGACATATTCATAGGTTTGCATATTCCAGGCGATGTATGAGGAGTGTTCGCTGTTGTGATACTCTCTAGCTGAAGGTATTAAGTGTTGAGAGGTTAACCGAAAGGCAAATTCAAGAGAAGGGAAACAAACAAACGCCTGCACTTGAGAAGGTTCGAAGTGTTGAATTACGTTAGAAGTGTCAAACTATAGAAACCGCTACGTAGTACCCGCAGCGCAGACAAAGGGCCTACACTTGAAAAGGTCGGGCTGTTATGTTTGTAGCAAAAAGAAACGTCAACGAGAAGAAATTTATGGCTAAGCATCGTGTGACTCAAGAAGCACGCAGTCGTGAGACGCTGAAGGTGATTGAAAAGTGGGCGGGGTATATCACAAACGTTAGAAACCTATTGAAACCATTGGACAAATAGGGAAATTGGAAAAACGCACTTGGGAGGAGCAAGGCTCATTTAAAAGCGGCAGTAGGGATAGATGAGGGGACTTGGACTTGGGAACTAGATCTCATCGACGATGTAGGGTGTTGGGAACACACATCTATGTCTAGGCTCCTAGGGCATATGGGAAATAGGGGGGCACCGTGATAAGAGGGAAAATTAGCGGCTTCTTTAAGGTGTTATATCGCGAGTGTTGACATTGTAACTCATTATCAACAGCGAATCTCCAGCATAAGGGCAAGTTAATATTATTATTGTCTATGTGATCGAGAGTAGCGGTAGGGTAAATTTTGTAATTTGATTTGAACGTCATTAATTTAACTAAATTGTTCCGTGTGCTCATTTAATTACTCAGCCATCAGGTATGTGATTGATCTGTAATGGTGCACTATTCAAATAGGATATCATGTGCGGTTCATATATCAAAATGGGGTAGATGACTCACAATTCCCATCTCGTGAATTTTAGAATACCATGTATTAAATTTTCTGTGTGTATCATCACCCTCATCTTGCCATTGAAAAGAAGTACTGGGAATACCTTTTAACATATCATGTATTCAGAGGATTAGAGTCCCTCTAGTGCGATCACGTGTGTATGTTGCTGCATTTAATTAATTGTATAAAAACACGTACCGCCACATATACAGATAACTGTAATAATGATTAAATTAAATCGCTCATCAGCAAGCCATACCATACGGTCAACAAGTAATTAGAAAATACAATTTCAATTTAATAACAATCACAACTTTATGTTTTAAGTTTTTGCTCTCATAATTTTCCTTTTTCGGTCTTTCTCGGATGTTAAACATCCAATTCAGTTAAATGTAATGATGTCAAGTCTAAGCTGTACCTAAAGAAAATATTTCGCTTATCACCTAAAATGCATATAATACCTAGCACGTCAGAATTTATAAGTATCACCAATGATTACCTCTTAAGTCATCATTGAAAAAGCGAAGTTTCATTTATTTCCCCATGTATATTTAACGTTCATTGCGTGATGTGAATGTTTACGTATACCCGTAGGTACTGCTGTTCTATCATCTATGATACTATGCATAGAATACTTGCCACTTAAGGATTTTATGATAAGGCATCTTTAAAAACCAATGCTGTTACATTTTTTATGTACCAACTTTATTGGAAATATACGTGTTTGTTTTGTTTGTTCGTCTGTGATTGTCGAAAACAAGCCCACTTTGTGTTCCCCACTAACGCTCAGTTCGTTCAAGAACTGTATTAGTACCACTGTTTAAGACACTTCATCCCAAAAATGGTTTGTGCTTCTATGTCGGTTTGTTTATATGCGTGAATGTTTGTATGTTTGGTTGTTTGCATTGGAAAAGGTTTAACTATAATCAATTTGTAAAGTCTAAAACTGCAGCAACTCGGCTTTCTATAAAGTGGCCACTAAGCTCATGCAATAATACATATTAAGTCCGGTTAAAATTGGTATTTTAAAGCATTACAGTGCTTTAAACTATTTAAAATTCACTGTAAAACCTTATTATCCCTTCTATTGCTTGAAAGAAGTAATTTTTGATCAATTTGTCCGATAGAAAATGTTATGTTACTAAGAATGCAATTGCCTCCGCTACCGTAGTCAGCTACGCGGCGATGCACGTCCTGGTTATAGTAGTCCTTGGTAGCGGAGTATTAAAGTATTATACGGTGTTATACCGTCTTATGCGGAGTTATACCCTGTCGCACGGTGTTATACCGTGTTATGAACTTATATTTTGTTATACGGTGTTATATCTTGTTATACAGAGTTATACCATGTTATACGGTGTTATACCGTCTTATACGGTGTTATATTTTGTTATACGGCGTTGAACCGTGTTACACAGAGGTATGCCTTGTTATAATATGTTATACCGTGTTACAGAGTTATACTTTGCTATACGATGTCATACAGAGTTATACATTGTTATACGGTGTTATACCGTGTTATCGTGTTATAGAATGGTATATAGTGTTTTACCGTGTTATGCCGTGTTATACCGTGTAATACAATGTTATACGATGTTATACCGAGTTATACCTTGTTATGCGGTGTTACACCGTGTCACGGTGTTATATAGAGTTAAAGTTAGAGATACGTGTTCTCTCTCTACACGGTTATAAGATAATATGTAATTATTGCTAGCATTTACGAACATTAATTGAGTTCTTACATGGTGAATGTATCACATATACATTTTACGTTAATTGTGTGCAATCAATTTTTTATCACGAGGGAAAGACGTCGCAAATTGGAGGAGTCCAAACCCTCTGACATGAATATTATATTACGCATTAATGACGCCAACACAAGAAGGGTATAAACACAATTAATAAGTTTAACATTTACTGGAAAAACACCCAAAAAAACACGTGAAAAAAACGGAAATTGTTATGAATCAGAGTAGTCTTATTTCCTCAAATCGACCAATTCCACTCACAATAATTATTTAAATCACAGAATGCCGAATGGTTGCGAAATTGAAACACTGTTCCATCTAACAACACATCTTAAGTACACGCGGACACGACAAAATTCACTGAAAAAGCACTTTAATCCTATCACTTAACCTCACTCTTGATATTTGACTAAAGATACTTCTGATTTAACCCATTTTAACCCAAATTTATAATTTTTCGAATTTTGCAATAAATTTAGGTACAGTGGCATAAAAAAATTACAAACACATTGAAACTTCAAAAAATCCTTTATATCAAAAGAGAAAAGAAATACAGGTTGTCCTTAAATGAGGACACTGGGTTGATGCATATAGCATTTTGGCCCAATAAGAGAATATTTCTATTTAGGTAGAAAAAAATGTAATTCTTCATAAAAGTTATACAAACTGATCTGTTAACAAAAATTGCACTTTGACTTGCTCAGGAAATGCCCATTGCTTAGAATGATAAAGAGGAAATCATTTAACACATAAAGTTACTGTACATTTCTTACCATAAGTTCTCGGTTTGCCAGAAAATGGCTTGTTCTGGCATCTTCGCTGCTGTTCCCGTTTCAGAAGAAAGTGATCTTTGTGGTCAAATTTAACATCTTGTGGATTTGTTGAAGGTGCTGAGGCCTTCTTCCTTCCAGAGGAAACTCTATTTGCGGATCCCTTTAGAGAAAAGACACATACCTGTCTCTTGAATTCAAGGAGAGTCATGTTCAAGCCATCACTATCATACACAAATCTATGTATAATCCAATCATTTATCATTGTCATGTCTAACATACGAACAAATAAATTTCAGTACCATTTTTTCCCTCTAATTGAAATTGAATACTTCCCAGCAAACCAGTAATGCTTATCGACACGTCCCTTATTTATATCATAGTGCTGTAAAACATTTGGCTAAGGGACATTTCCTTTAGATTTAGTTTTCCGCTGCCAACGCTGTACATTTTTCACAGGCTCTACTGTGTCATAATTGGCCACCGTAGCCACCGTAGTCGAGTGGTCTACGGCTTGTGTTCTGTATCAAGTCTCTGCTTCGTGCAGAAAGACTACGGGTTCGAACCCGGCCGTGAACACGAGATGTTTCTCGTTGCTTCTTCGTGCCGTGAGCTCGCACATATCGGTAAGGCTTACTGGGTAAGCAGTCATGGTCCATGGACACGCCCATCACACCTCCCGGGATCATGGAGCTTCATCATCACCCCTACTCTAAAAAAAATGTTAATCTTAAGAATATGAAAAACCAATGTACTAAATGTCTATGTACTGTGTACTCGATTGGAAATAAAGATTGTTTGTTTGGTACCAAGAGTAATACATTTGTTATCAACCCATTTCCCAATGAGAATTTTTTCATTGCAATCAAACCTGTAATCATATGTCCCTCTCTTTTCTTTTTTCATTGCCCTTGATTCCTTCAATGGGCTCTTACTGAGCATATTTTCCCTCATTGTTCCCGTAGCATTACATCCCAAATTCCTCAAATGCACTAGCAATGCATAATCAGTGAACAGAGTATCAAAATACACATTATAAGAGGATGGATTCTCTACAACTGAGAGCCTATTCAGTATCACCTTAGAACCAAGTATCAAATCACTGTTTTCGTCATTACCTGACATTTTACCGTAATACAGGTTAAAATTGTAGCAGTACCCAGATACACCACACAATGCCGAAAATTTATAACCAAAACGAATTGATTTTCCGCGCTGAATTCCTTCAAAGAATTATGTCCATAGTAGCACACAATCATTTCATCAACAGACAAATTTTCCTCCAATGCTCCATATTTTTTGAAATCACTTGATATATGGTAATAAGTGGCCTTACTTTGAAGCCTCTATCATTTGCATGTTGTTCAGCAATCGCACTATCGATGAAATGAACACAAGTTTTAATCACTTGAAACCTGTTCCTAGCCATCGCATCTTTTACTATTGAAAGTCCTAGATCCTTATCATTTGACCAATAGCTTCTCCCTGAAGGTACTTTGTGATAACTAGAAAATAGCAAAATACCAATAAACACTTTTAGTTCATCCACACTCAGTATGAAGTCCATATTATTCTTACGCGTTGTTACATATCTGTCTCCTTGACAATATGATCAAATATGTCAAGGGTGAGTAATTGCTCGAACAACTGAACAGGAGTAAGGAACTCTAAATCCTTTTTCATTTTTTTCATATGATCACTATGATCTTTGTTTCACTTTAGTGTACTGCGGTTGAGTATGTCTCCACTTTGGCACCGAATCGCATAATTTTCGTTTTTTCCTACGGTTGGTACTGGGCGATATAAAGCTATTTCAAGTCAAGTGGTTTCCTCAATCTCACGTTCAGTGTGAAGCTCTAGAGAGCCGGGAACATCTTGAATTATAACCTCACCTGTCTCTCCCTCATCTACAAAGTCTTCATCATCAGCCAGCCCATCAACATCTGGAGGAATGATGATGACATCACCATAGTTTTTGCCTTCATCCTGCTGCAGAAGCTCCCTTATTTCGTCCATATTTAGGGCCTTCAGTCTTCTTCTTGACATTTGGGTGATTGAAAAATTCAATTAGGTCACACAAAATTAGGTAGGCTAGCTTAGGCATCTTGCTTGGCAGTCAAAACACTTTGTGTCTTATATTTATGGTATAATTGTCATGATGCAGCAAACATTTATGTTAGAGTATGAAATGTCGTAAATGAGGTAGATAAACTGACTAATAAAACATGTAAACATGCATCTTCATTTACTATTCCATACAATGGCTTCATAACGCTCTCAACTATAATTCTCAACTGAGCAGTACTCCTGAATTTTCCTTGTGATCGTTTCTCTTGCACTAAGAATAACAACACCTTCCACCAAAAAGCTCCAGACAATGAATGTCCTGGTAGTGCCTTGAGCCCTCCCGTTTGTTTATCATTGTACAAGTATGAACATGTTATGTTCAAGCTAGCTTCCCCGTGCAGTTCGAGACACGTTCAGAACTGTGTCTAGGCATTACATCACATTGGAAGTACCAAACTAATAATGTACAGAACTTGTTTCTCCCATATGACGCAGAGCATGTTGTTGTTGCGTATTGCCAATGCATTCACCCACTGTCCTCGTTTGAGGACAGCAAACTTTTTAGAGTTATTTCGGCTATGACTGTAAGCCTACTTCAGAAGTAAGATAAACATGATATAAATAAGGTCTTGCAGACATTAGTCTTTCCCTGACAGCATGCCCAAATCAAAATAAAAGAAAATATTGACGAACATTCTAGTCGGTTTGCAGAAGTGTACTTTACTCAGTTTTACAATGAATGTTTCAAGAGCTTTAAATATAATTTGTGAGAATTTTGTGTGATATAATGGTGGATAGACATATTTTCATAATCTGTACTTGATAATGTTGATATATGATTAGTTGTCACCATTGTTTTAAAAAAATTTATGCTGTCCTCAGATGAGGACAGTGGGTTAAAATGGGTTAATAATCACTGCAGTTCTATCAACCAACTTACCGACAAAATATCATTATTGGGTATTCAGTTTGAAGAATTTAGCTGTACGGACTCACACACTATCCACAGACATGCTCAGTAGCCCTACACGCCGCGCGGCGCACCCTATTGTTTATATTATATATGTGCAGGCTTCTCCCGCTAGTTTCCAAACCTCCACTGGGTTTAATAGGCCCAAGGTAAAGTTGTGTCATTTATTATTTCCCCTTGGCTACTGATGTCAATATTCCAAAGCAATCACGTAGACATTAAATCCAAGTTGTTGCTGAAACCCTGAGCAGCTCCGAATAAATTGCTGGTGAAACTTTCCCAAGTTTATGTGACCTTTTCCAAGTTTCCAATTACTCCTAGAAATGGTAGTCGTAGTAGATGTAGACGTCCTGATAGATTCCAACAGCTTCCGTTAGATTCTGATCCTGATCCTGATCCTGATCGATCCTGTAGACCCCGTATATGCCGTAGATTCCTCCCTAAAATGAAAGAAAATTCTTCCGTAAGTGCATGCCTTGATAAAGGTGCCCTACTACGCTTATGGCTTGATAGAGACCCCCTATTACGTTTATTTCTGTTTCTTATCCCAGAAGTAGTCTTACCTCCCACCGATGCTTCTGTCTTTTGTTTGTTGCCTCGACGTCGATCGCTCCCCCAGCTTGTAGACGCCCCTGTAGAATCGTTGTCACTCTTAGCACTGTCGCTCACACTTATGACGCCTTGCTATATTGACCTTCTTGGTGTACTGACTGCTGCTTATATAATCCCTTGGTGTTTCTAGAAACACGCTTCCTGACTTTTAGCCCTTCCTTTTGCATTGGGTTTTGCTTTGATATGTGCTGTGTCCATTTTGATCGTTAATTTCTTTAATGCGTCCCACGTTTTCGAAGCTCTCGTAGGACACATTTCATCTGCTAGGCGTTCAAAACTGCTTACACTGCTTGTGTTGCTTATATTCTGCTGTGTGTCAGCCGATGGCTTTTAATGGGTCTGAGAGCCAAATGCTCGCATTCCACGTACCCGTTCACTTTCACACATCCATATAATACATCACACACATCCTTACACATTAACGCATCATTCCACATCACTATACTTTATCACTACTATAGCGACATCACTACTACCATCACACATGCCACCCCCTGGAGAAAAGAAATTTGGGCTTGCAAAGTCAAATTTCTTCCGTTATATCATAGATAATAAAGAAAAAAATTATTTCTATCGTAACCTGCCAATAACGTATGTATACACATCTTAACGCATCTCGGTCCAACACAGTTATATCTATTTGACACAGTTATACAGAATTTTCTATCTACGCAACTGACTTCCATCCTCCTGATTTTGAAGCATATGACAATTTATTTCCCAGGCGTGTTTTAATATTACCGCAGTGCAGCACATCGTCGTGAAATTTCACATTTTGACATTGTTAGCTTATACCTAGCTATTATGTTTTTATTCAAAAATAGTTGCCACATATCGTTATTTTTCCAACATTGTTGGATTCGTCCCATCGTTTATTGACGACTTAAACGTTCAATGAACAATGGTTGAAAAATATAATATTTTCTTTTAACATTGATGGGATTTTATCCATCTTTTGCCTGTTATTTTCAACATTGTTGGGAATCACTCCATCTTTTTACTGACAATGATTGAGTATTGTATGTTTTCTTTTAACATTGCTGGGATCTCATCCATCTTTTACTGATACTTTTAGCGTTCAATTAGCAATGGTTAATATTCATCACCTTATGATCAGAGCCGAGCTCTTGATCGGGTGGAATTAATTAATTACGTAACCTCGAATGTCATACGAACAGCCAGACAGAAAAAAACACGTGTTAATTCCAAATGACCAATTTCGTTTCACGACTCTAGAGTTACAGTTGCACAGTTGATGTCCTGGCATAGCGAAAAACTTTCGTTTTTCTACTTCGTAATTACTTGACCTAAGACAACAATATTATATTTTCTGACGATTTAATTCATAAAAAGCCTTCCGCATAGCTAAGGGTAATTATGCCTGTCCACAATATTGCATACATGATGTACACAATGACAGTCACGAATTTCGCCTTTTGCATTTGCTAAGACAGGTGGGTTCATTTCGGCAAAATCTCAAAATTATCACGAATGCGTATTTTTACAGATCATTAATCATATACATCTTGGGTAGGTTCCGTAAAAATTTTTGAGTTGTACGAGGACGGGAAAGGGGTGTGGGAGGGGTGGGAAGAGGCCCCGTGTGGGGTAGGACGTCCTACGTTCAACTACTACGCCAACTCAAGAAGGATGTCCGAGTGCTGCAGGAGACCTAGAAGGGAAGAAAAGTTATGCGGAGCAAACTGGCAGGAAAGATAGCCTGAGATGCCGACATTGACAAATTTCTACGGCACTACGAGCAGAATATCCATTCCTACACCCCTGGCGACTCTGGTTGAGCTTCGGAAGAAGATTCTTGCAATTTACTACCACGCCCGAAGCACTGACGAAGAACCCCGCCACATGGACTGCCCCCCTGGACAAGAGTCATGGTGCTGGGTCAAGAGAGCTGAGGCAGAAGACACTACACCTGCACCTCACTCTTCCAATCACCTCTATTTGTGTGGCCTCTCGAAGGATCTCCAGGCTCGTGTACTGGAAGTCTTCGTGTCCCTGACTGAACCAAGCTTCTCGGCAGATGCCTCCTCAACCAGACGCAGAAGAAGAATGAGTCCATCCACAGCAAGCTCTGGCGGACGTGCCTCAAGACCAAATATGCCTACCTTGAGCGCTCTGTCTTTGCTGCAACTTTCACGACCCTTCAGCACAACTTGGAGAATGTCCGTGGACACGTCCTTGTGGCTCTTGTACTCATTACGAAAACTGCTATGAAGGCTAGAAAGAAGAAGGAAACGACTCCGACGAAGGGACCACCAGCAAAGAAGAAAAGGACCTCTCATGACGAACCTTCCTGCAGCTACAACCATGGCGGATTCCAATCTTCACGGCACTCCACCTCCAAAAACACCTCAACACTTCTACTCTGCAGTACTGAAGCGTTTATGATGTATCGGTATCCTAACCCAGTTGATACATAACACATAACTTCCTAAGAAGGACCCTGGGCCCTTCGAGTTTCAAAAAAATGAAATCATCAAATAAAAATTGGTTCTCTTGAAAAACTTTGTTTTTGAGGGCGCCAAAGCCTACTCCTCCATTATTATTTGATGTAGAAACTCGTGTGAAGGCTCATTAGAAATAACAGAGAGCCTTCTAAAGATCAACGTAAAGACATTTACAATATTAGTATTAAATCAAAAGATATAGCCAATTAAATTAAAAAAATGCAAAAAAATTCAAAACCAAAATAAATAAATTTAAAAGATAAATATTTATGAAAAAAATAGAAATCAAAAATGTCTCTCCGTTATGCTGTAGAGGGCTCTTAGCTCTTTCTAAAGAGTTCTCACACGAGTCTCTACGTCAAGTTTTGAAGGAGGAGCAGTCTACGGAAGTTTCTCCTAAAATTTCATGTTTTCTTTTTGTAACTCGTTTTTTATACGTCAAATCAAAAAATGTCCATGAACAAATTTTTTTTCTACTTTTCTATATATGTACGAAGTTTCATAGCTTTACGATCAATAATAAATAAATTAGCAATAAACCCGCCTGATCCCCTTAACCCAATCAGTATGCACAATAAATACACATGAATTACACAGTGCACACATTGACTATACAGCAATACGAATGAAGACTTCTGTTACAGATTCAGTTAATTCCGACTGCAACTCTATGTAACACACAATAAAAATTCAATATTTGATGTCAGTAACAATGAGAAAACCTCCGCTTCGGGCATCGTCCTCGGCTAGATTGAATCATACCTGACATCACTTCACATTGGTATACAGTAATACGAGTGTAGACCCTCTGCACAATGCTAGAGCCAACCCTTGACTGTACCTTACATAAAACATAATTTTTATTATTTCATCGGTTTTGAATAGTAATATTATGCTTTCGACATCAATAATTTTTAGCTAATCATCATCACTCCTGACATTATGTCCTAGTATTTTGCATCAATAACATAAACATTATACTTCATATTCAATAGAAAAATTAACCATGCTTCACTGCGTTTGTCGTTGTTGCCTTGCAATTTGGAGTGCTGCTCCACTCTAGTCAGTCCTGTGTCGATGCTCTGTCTTGCGCTCGCTTCCTGCACCACTACATCAGCTGTTTAGTGTGTGCACTCGTGTGTGCGTTTGTCCTTTTACTACGGCTCCAACAGCTGACACCACGCTACACGGTCGTGAGGTATCGTGAGCCTTAAGCTGCCTCTCCACGTTTGGACAACACACGTACACACGCGTATGGGACGGTCCCCTGCTCTGCAAATTCTATTAATAATACTAATTTACACTATTTCCCTTACCCCTAGTACACTGTTAATGCATTATTTTACTTTACTTTACTCACAATCCCTGGGACATAGCCTTTGTTATTTACAACACCTGGAAAATTCCCTTTTATTTACACATCCCCGGGCATTCTCTTATCTACTGTATTTTTTGAGAACAGATTAAATCTCAGGACGTCATTTATTTCCTGCTATCTCTCTTCTGTTCTCTGCATTTGCGGCGGTTCCTCTTTTCCCGCGTTATCTACATACTCCTGTACATTCTCGTTACTCTGTTCTCCGTGTGGGAATGCATCCCCTCTTAAATGCATAATTTTTAGTCGATTCATGTGTACATTCTCCTACTTCCCAGGGTACAATTCTCTGATTGTTGCATTAGTTTTCGTTCTCTCTATAATTCTGTAAGGACTATTCCGGATAGTAGGCCGCATGCCTTCTGCGCATGTTTTTCCCTTAGGATTGTGCAGCAGAACTAAGTCGCCTACTTCCACCTTATCATTTCTTATTCCTCGCTCCTTCATCGTCGCTGCTCTATCATGTGCAGCTCTCGATCTGAGCTTGACAGTCTAGAAAGCGTTTTGCAGCCTGATGCCTACTTCAGCACTGTAATTGTCTCCTAACGAATGATCTATGCGTGGAGGTTTTAAACATTCTACGATAGGCAATTCTGCATCTTTCTTATAGATCAAGAAGTACGGGACTTCTTCAATTACACTCTGGAAACTCGTATTGAGTGCTAAACATGTATATGGTAATTCCAAGCCGAGTGATCATTTTCCGCTAGTGAGACAGTACCCTTTTTATATTTTGGTTTTGTCTCTCCGTGGCACTATTGGACTGGGGATGGTAGGCTGTCGTATTATGGTACTTGATTTTCATTTTTTTTAACACATTTTTCAATAATGCCAAGTTGAATTCCGTTCCTCTGTCAAATATTAACTCTTTCACAGGTCCGTATGTGGTAACACATCTTCTTGAAGCACGTGTAACCTTCTCTGTTGTCTTGCTTGTGAAGGGACATGCTGTGACATATCTGCTGAAATGATCCACTCTGGTTATGATATATCGGTGACCCTCATGTGATGGGGTCATTTTGATTGAATCAACACCTACTCTGTCAAGAGACTTTTTTATGTCTAGACAGCTTCCCATTTCCACGATAATCTGATTATTTATTTTTCGTTTCTGACATTGCAAACAAATGTACACAAATTTATGAACGTCTCCCGTCAAATTAAGCCAATATGCAAATTTGAACAACCTTTTCCATGTCTTGTTACGACCCGCATGCGCTCGTGCATTCCCATCGTGAGCCAGTATGAGTGCTACTTCTTTCAACGTGTTGGGCACCACGATCAGCTGTTTTGTCCTGTCCGGTTTCTTATTCATTTTAATGTAGTATACAGGTCCTTCTTCTGTGTAGAGACGTTCGAGCTCAACACTAGAGCTGGTACTGTGCTTGTCTCCCCTTCTTCCCAAGATACCTCAAAACAGGTCCCCATACTGCATCCTTGTCCTGCTCCTCCTTTACATTTTCTTTATTCATTTTCTGTCCTTCCTCTTCACATTTGGTGGCTCAGTTAGGCCTGCTGTGAACAGCACTGTCCCTACGCCTATGGTGCTGCTGTCCTCGGGTTCGGGAATGTTGCAGGACAGCGCATCTGGCACTACGTTCTGAGCGCATGAGCGGTACACTATGTCATAATCGTACTGATATAGCGTTAGAGCCTACCTCATTATACGGTTGTTTTTAGTCGCTTTGTTCGTGAACAAATATTTCAATGCTGTGTGATCAGTAATCTTGCCATACAAATACGGTGCAAAATGATTCAGTGCTGCTACAACTACCAATCCTTCTCTTTCAGTGATAGAATACCTCCTCTCAGCATCATTAAATTTCTTGCTGAAATAACCGATTGGCTGCTCTTGATTCTCCCCCTTCTGCTGTAGTACTGCCCCACAACCTTTATCTGATGCGTCACAACTCAAGTAATATTTCTCATTTAGCGCTGGTTTTCTCGGCACTGGTGCTTCCATTAGTCATCGTTTTAGTTCCGTGAAAGCTTCTTGTTGTTCTTCATTGCAATTGAACTTTGTACCTTTCTTCGTTTGTACGTTTAGTGGAGCAGCCATCACAACGAAATCAGGTATGAACCTCGTGTAAAAATTTGCTGTAGCTAAAAATGATTAAACGTTCCGCACGGTGCTGGGCCTTGGATAATTCCAAATTGCGTCTACGTTCTTTGGGGTGGGCATTATTTCCTTGCGACTGATGCAGCATTCCAAGTATTGCACCTACCTCTGAACGAACTTACGTTTCTTTAGACCTATTTTGATGCTTGCCTCTTGAAATTTGTGTAGCACTTCCCGTAGATTTTCTAAATAGCTCTCAAGGCTCATGGAACTGACGCATACATCACCCAAATAAATCGCAGCGAACTTTCCCAATTGTTTCTTCAGTACATAACTAATAATTCTTTGACCTACTGACGTGGCGCACTTCAGTCCCATTGGAAGTCGAGAGTATTCCCAGTTCCCCGTCTTAGTTCTGAATGCGCTATACTGTTTGCTTCCGTCTTCGAGCTCCACCTGATGGAAAGCTGATTTAGCATTGATTATGGATTAGTACTCCTTTCCAGCAACTTCCTCCAGGGTCTCCACTATATTCGGGATTGGAATTAAAACAGTGGAGGTTGGGAAACAGCGTGTGAAGCATACACACAGTGTAAACACCAGGATGAACCGGCGACACGGAGTAGGGCTCAACAGAGTGGATGCTTGCGAATGGTTGTGGTGAACGAAGTGCAGCGCAATTCTTCACGTCATTCAGTCAAGAGTGAGACTGAGTAATTATTGTCAGTAAAATTGGGGAATAGGATCGTAGTAATTGCATTAATTCATGAGAGTGTATTTGGTGGAGTATTGAGAGTGAAATTAGATAATAGCACTATGTTGAATTTCAGTGAATTTTGACATGTTCGCGTATTGTTAGGATGTATTGTTAGATGGAACAGTGTTTTAGTTCCACTACCACTCGGTGCAGTGTGATCTAGATAATTATTGTGAGTGGAATTAGGTTATATGAGGAGATAAATTCCACTGACTTTATGAAATATTACGTGCGTTTTTCGTGTATTTTTTCCAGTATACACTCTTAAACTAATTAAACGTGTTCATTCCCTTCTTGCATTGGCCTCAGTGATGTATAATATATCATACGTGTTAGGGGATATGGATTCCTCGAATTTGCGACGGTTCTCTCTCGTTATGAATAATTTATTGCATTCCAATTAACATGTGTGTGTATCATATTCAGTTTGGAAGATTCAATTAATGCTCGTAAACATTATGTATTCATACGGTAAATGTGTAGAGAGAAGTCTGCTTCGCCACACTATATCAACTGATGCTACATCAACTGATGCTACATCAAATGATACTGCATCAACTTACGAATGTTATCACGGCCAGCAATATATACCTGACACATGAAGGAATTAATGATTACTCGAGAACTTACAGTTCGATTAAACAGGAATATATTGCAGGTTTGACCTTAACGCAATGCTTATGATTTGTATCGCGTCTCTCTTATCTCGAGGTCCTCGTGAAGGAAGAGATAAGCGTTATCTGGTACAGTCTGTCTCTATCTGTCAACAGAGCAGCTCTTCTTCTCTTCCACTTATTATGTCCTCTCGATTATAGTATTATATAAGTAGCGGAGTATTAAAGTGTTATATGGTTTTATACCGTGTTATACAGAGTTATACCCTGTTATACAGTAATATACCGTGTTATAAAGAGTTATACCTTGTTATACGGTGTTATACTGTGTAATGGTGTTCACTTTGTTATACGGTGTTATAGAATAGAATGAGGCTATAGGAACGAACCTTCTGGCCTATTCTTGGGTCGGATAATTACTTCGATAATTATTCGGTTGTTTACCCAAGTCCCATGCCGTATTTCTAGCCGCGTCAATCATGTCGGCAGCGGGATTCGAACCCGGGTCTTTCCGCTCGCAAGCAGATTCGCTCACCAGTCGACCAAGCTGGTGATATGTTATATAGTGCTTTACCGTGTTATAGCGTGTTATAGCGTCATACTTTGTTATGCGGTGTTATAGAATGTTATATAGTGTTTTACCGTGTTATACCGTGTAATACCGTGTCATACGATGTTATACAGAGTTATACCTTGTTATACGGTGTTATACCGTGTCATACAGTGTTAAACTTTCTTATACGGTGTTACACCGTCTTATATAGAGTTATACCTTGTTATACGATGTGGCGATACGTGCTCTCTCTCTACATGATCATGGGATAAATACGTAATAATTAAGAGCATTAATTGTATTCTTACAAGATGAATGTATCACATACACATTTTACGTTAACTGAATGGAATCAATTTTCATAACGAGAGAGAGATGTCGGAAATTGGAGGAATCCAAACCCTTTGACATGAATACTATATTATGCATTAGTGAGGCCAACACAAGAAGGGTATAAACACAATTAATAAGCTCAACATTTACTGGAAAACACACGGAAAAACACATGAAAAACACGTATATTTGTTATGAGTCAAAGTAGTCTTATTTCCTCAATCGACCAATTCCACTCACAATAATTATTTGAATCACGCAATGCCGAGTGATTGCAAAATTGAAGAAACACTGTTCCATCTAACAACACATCTTAAGTACACGAGGACACGACAAAATTCACTGAAAAACACTCCAATCCTATCACTTAACCTCACTCTTGATTTTGATCAACAATACTCCTGATCTAATGATCACTGCAGTTCCATCAACCAGTTCACTAATAAATTTATCATCATTGGGACTTCAGTTCCAAGAATTTCGCTGTACGGACGGACACACTATCCGCATACACGCTCAGTAGCCCTACACGCCGCGCAGCACACCGTATTGTTTATACTATGCATGTGCAGGCTTCTCCCGCTGGTTTCCAACCTCCACTGGGTTTTAAGAGGCCCAAGGTAAAGTTGAATCAATTAATATTTCCACTTGGTTCCTGTTGTCGATGTTCCGAAGTAATCACGTAGACATTAAATCCAAGTTGATGCTGAAGCCCCGAGCAGCTCCAAATTAATTGCTGGTGAAACTTTCCCAAGTTTATGTGAACTTTTCCAAGTTTCCAATTACTCTTAGAAGTAGTAGTCGTTGTAGATGTAGATGTTCCGATAGATTCCGGCAGCTTCCGTTAGATCCTGATCCTGATCTTGATCGTGACTGATCCGTAGACCCCGTAGATACCGTAAACCCTGTAGATTACGTAGAATACGTAGATTCCGTAGGTCTCGTAGGTTCCGTAGGTCCCTCCCAAAAATGAGAGAAAAGTCCTCCATAAGGGCATGCCTTGATGGAGCTGCCCTACTACGTTTATGACTTGATAGAGGTGCCCTATTAAGTTTATTTCTGTTTCCTATTCCAGAAGTAGTCTCACCTCCCACCGATGTGTCTGTCTTTTGCTTGTTGTCGCCCCGATGTCGCTCGCTCCCCCAGCTTGTAGACCCCCGCTGTAGAATCGTTGTCGCTCCTAGCACTGTCGCTCACACTTATCGCCCAGCTATATTGACCACGTTGGTTTCCTGAATGCTGCTTATATAATCCAGTGGTGTTTTCTAGAAACGCGCCTCCTAACTTTTGGCTCCTCTTTCCACGTGCGGTTTTGCAGCGCGATAGCTCTTGGCTTTTATTGGGTCTGTGGCCCAACTGCTCGCATTCCACACATACCTATTCACCTTCCCACATCCTTATAATGTATCACCCATATCCTTACACGTTAACACATCATTCCACATCGCTATGCCTTATCACTACTATCACCACATCACTACTACCACCACACGATGTTATACTGTGTTATAGTTTTATGCTTTGTTATACGGTGTTATACAGTGTTATACGGAATTATACTTTGTTATACAATGTTATGCACCGTCCTATCCTTGCTATACCGTCTTATACAGAGCTAAACCTTGTTTTATGGTGTTATACCGTATCATACAGTGTTATACGTTGTCATACGTTGTTATAAATGTTATATAGTGTTTTACCGTGTTATGATGTGTTATACGGTGTTATACGATGTTATACTTTGCTATACCGTGCTATATAGCGTTTTATCATGTTATTCCGTGTTATGCATTGTTTGTATGCCCAGTATTGCATTGTTATGCTGTGAAATGCCATGTTATACAGCGTTATACCGTGTTATACTGTGTTATATGGTGTTATACAGTGTCATACTGTGTTCTACGGTGCCGTATTGTGTTATACCGTGCTATACCGTATTATACAGTGTTATATCGTGTTACACAGTACTATCCCGTGCTATACGGTTACATAACTCCCAGAACACGAATATTATTCATTTCTATATATAAAAGAGAGACCACCTATATTCTGATAACACAAGAGAGAACATTGTAATATAACTCCGTAGTCTCTTCACGTCGAATTGTTTATTGTACTAAGTATTAATATTTCCCTCTTTTTTCCACTTGTTTTTCTTTGAGTCAAGGGTCCATTCTTCCAGCTGCATCTTATTTTGTTCATAATATTGATATGAAAAATAAATCTGGCGGACGTATTTCTTGAGGATTTTTTAATTACTTATATCATTTTACCTCAAATATTTGTATATTTTCACTGAAAATCTTGTTTTAGAATAAATATTGTTTTTTGATATATGAAATGAAATTCGCCATGAAGTTAAATACTTCACGAGCACATGTTAATTTTATTAATTGAGTATTATTTCAGTAAAACATATTTTGAAGGACTGTAAGCGTATTTGTGATACTGTAGTACGCAAGCATGTGTAGGTAAGTACTTTTGTACTATCTCACGTCCGTACACTGGGATGTACATACGTACCTAATTTAGTACGTGCTTGCATACCTGTTGCCTGCTGCACCACGTGTATCATGTGGTGCACACTGTACCATGTGTACCGTGTGTTGTAGATGCAATACGTGTACCGTGTAGTTAACACTGCACCACATGTACCGTGTGTTGCACACTGCACCACGTGTACCGTGTGCTGCAAATGCAACACAGATTTTCTCTCTCACATCCTGCTCCGTTTCACTCGCGAGACGCTGAGCGAGCGTCTGAATGCTGGATTTTAATGCTCGCGTTGC
>VCRD01003891.1:33926-53517 GCA_006783055.1 Trinorchestia longiramus
AGGGACACTGGAGAGGAAGGTTGCTGTGGACACGAGGTCCAGCCAGAGGTTCAGAGGGGTAAGGTGGGTGGGGGTGTCGGGGCAGCTGAAGAGGTGGCTGGTGGTTTGGTCCGCAGCGCCGCAGGCAGGACACGTGGGGTCCTGCACTGCTCCTATTCGGGCCTGGTAAGAGTTCAGTATTCTGCTATGGCCCGATCGGAGTTGGTAGTGTAGAGTGCAGGTGAATCAGGGAAGGGATCGTTCTTCTTCAGAAATGGGTGAGGGGACAGTTGGGGAACCCTGTTTGGGCCCGCTGCAGAGATGGCCCGCTGAACTGGTGTAGAGTGCAGGGAGTTTAGGGATTGCCTATAGGTGGAGGGGAGGCAGTCCCCGTTTGGAGATAGTACGTGTGATATGGAGGGTACGAAGTGGGATTGGAGGGTATGTTTCATGCTTTGAGGGCAGGAGGGTTGGCTGACTCTGAGGTAGTTGGGGTGGTGAGGGCGCAAGGAGCTGAGGAGGTACTGAGAGCAGAAGAGGGAGAGGTGATCGGCGACAGGGAGGACCCCTGTCTCTCTGTCAAGGTGCAAGACAGAAGCCATTTTGTGGGATCCGGTGGCTATTCAAAGGGCGGCGTTCTGGATTGTTTGAAGTTTCGCTATAGATGAGGGAGAAGCGATGGGGAACCAGATGGGAGCTGCGTAGGTGACTATTGAGTTGATAAGGGTCTTGTATGTGGGAGTAATGATTTCCTTTTGCTGGCCCCAGGAGGAACCAGCAAGGGCTTTTAGGATGTTTAACCTATGGTGGACCCTCTCACAGATTGTGTTTATGTGAGGGTAAAGGTGAAGTGGGGGTCAAAAGTAATTCCTAGGATTTTGGGGGACCGACAGTGCGTTAGGTCGGTCCCCTCCCAGGTGACATGAGGGTTGGTGCGGGACTGGTGGGTGTCAGGAGTGAAGAGGGATTAGGACTTGGCTTTCAATACTGAGGCTCCTTTGTTGGGCCCATGTGGCAACGTCAGAGGAATGGATGGACCGGATGGTGGAGGCGTCAGGGATTTTGATTGTTGTTGCTAGTGCTTATAAGTCATCAGCATATGAGATGATGAGAGATGCAGTGGAAGAGTAATCGGAGACAAATAGGTTGAACAGTACTGGGGATCTAACAGAACCTTGAGGGAGGCCGCTAGGACGAGTCTGAAAGAGGAGAGGTGGTGGTTGTATGAGCATTTGGCTGATCTGCCTTTGAGGTAGCAGACCAGCCAGTGGACAATGTGGTGGTGGAGGAGGAGAAAGGAGATTTGGAAGATGAGTTGAGGGTGTGCGAGTCTCAAAAGCTTTGGAGAAGTCTATGGCCATGAAAGTTATGCAGAGGTGAGGACGGTGCTGGTTGAAGCCTGCAGCTATAGCTCGACTTAGGGGAAGTGGGGTGGAGGTGGTAGAGTGATGGTTCGGAAACCGTGTTGGGAGTCAGAGAGAGGGATGGCTGCCGTCAGGTGCGGTAGGAGTAAGCGTTCCAGTACTTTGACGGCAGGACAGAGGTCTGAGATGGGGCGGTAAGAAAAGCTGAGTGAGGGTGGCTGCCAGGTTTGGAGATAGTAATGATAATAGCACTTTTCCAATTGTAAGGGATAGTGGGGTGAGAGAGGGAGAGGTTGAAGGTGTTAGTGAGATAAGTTATGACTGAGGGGCCAAGGCGGCGGATGTGGAGTATAGTGAGGTTTTCCGGACCGGCTGCGGTTGAAGTGCCGGACTTTTTGATGGCCTCCCTTGTTTGGTAGTCAGTAAAGGGAAGGAAAGGTCCGTCTAAGGGGTAGAGTTTGTGAATAGATCTAAAGATCTTGAAGGACGATTTGTTAAAATGGAAGTGAGGATCAATTGTGAATTGGCGGCAGAAGGATTGAGCTATATTGGGGTTAGAGGTGGTGACTCGGTTGCCGAAAGTGATGGGTTGGTTGGGGAGTTGACTGTTGGACTTGCCAAAGAGGGATTAGAGGAGGGACCAGAATTTGGAGGGATTTTGTTTTAGGTTATGGGACTGGACTTTGTCAATCCAGGTCTGGCGGGAGTGAGTTGAAATGGCATAGGTGATGTTGTTGAGGTAGGGGAGAGAGAAGACATTGGAATTGGAGGAGCGAAGTTGGTCTCGTTGGTTGATGAGGGGATAAGAGATGGGGGAAGGTTCGGGATGAAATCTTTCCTGCAGCCCCTGGGGATACAACGATGGGCATCGGTTTGGAGGGTGAGACGGATGAAAGCTTCTCCTTATGTGCAGGAGGAGCGTAGCGGGGCATTTCAAAAGATCTCTTCAGTGTGGAGGGTGTATGCTTTCCAGTTTGCCATGTTGAAGTTGGTAAAAGTCCTGCGGGGAGGTTTTTTGGGGATTGGTTGGTGGGGAGGGATGTTGCTATGGGATGGTGGTCAGAGTTCAGGCGAGTCAGGGGTGTCCAGGTGGTTTCCAGGGCTAGATGGGGGCTGACGATAGTGAGGATGAGGGGGCTGGAGTTAATGACACTGATTATGCTGATGCCTCTCGCTGCAGCCCTCGTGTTGTTTGTTAATGAAAACCAGGCGGGGTTATGAGCTTTGAAATCGCCCATTATGATTTTAATCAGGTTTGTTTGATGGTCGAGGAAGTGGAAAATGTCGGGGGAGTCAGCAGGAGGACAGGAGGTTGGATGGGTATGTAAATGTTTTAAGGTCTGTAGGGGCTATTATCCAATGTGATAGTGATTGCATGGTGTTTTATTGTGTCATCATCGGTGAAGAGATGATCAGAGGGGAGTAAGGAGTAAGGGATGAAGTGGTGTTTGAGAAAAAGAAGACCAGCCCGCCTGCCCGGCGGTCTGTCGCGACGAACGAAGGAATAGGAGGGAAAAGGGAGAGGTTTTAAGGAGAGAGAGAGTTTTGTTTCCTGGATAGCGGCTATGAGAACGGAGTGAGTGGACATGAAGGGGGTGAGTTCAGAGGAGCAATGCTGGAGACCGTTGCAGTTATATTGGAGTAGGGGGAATGAGTTGGAAGGAGGGGGGATTGGTGATGCTGTGGGAAGGTGACTGAGGAGGTAAGGGTTTGGTTTACCATCACTGGTGGGGACGTTGATGAGGGATGGCGTTAATGAGCGGTGGCGTTAACGAGTGGTGGCGTTAACGAGTGGTGGTGCTAACGAGTGGTGGCGTTAATGAGTGGTGGCGTTAATGAGTGGTTGCATTAATGAGTGGTGGTATAAATGAGTGGTGGTGTAAATGAGAGGTGATGTAAATGAGTAGTGATGTTAACGAGAGGTAGCTTAAACAAGTGATGGTGTTGATGAGTGGTGGCGTAAATGAGTATGGCGTTAACGAGTGGTGGTGTTAACGAGTGATGGCGTTCATGAGTGGGGGCGTAAATGAATGGTGGTATTAAAGAGTGGTGGCATTAATGAGTGGCTGAATTAGTGTAGGTGGTCAACCCTTGGAGACAAATTTGAAATCAATGTATAACTGGAAAGATCTTTGCAAAACTGTCACCCCTTCTTCAAGGGATCTACTGTAGAGGGTTGACTGAAGGAGGGCTGATTGAAAGGGGTTGACTGAATGGGGTTAATTGAAGGGGGTTAACTGAAGGGGGTTGACTGAAGGAGGGTTGACTGAAGGAGGGTTGATTGAAGGGGGTTGACTGAAGGGGGTTACCTGACAAGCTGACAAAAATTGCCAACAAACTGACAAGTTGATGACAAATTGACCACAAACAGACAAGTTGACGATAAGCTGATAAGTTGACGGCAAACTACCAACAAACTGACACGTTGACGATAAACTAACAAGTTGACGATAAACTGACAAGTTGACGACAAACTAACAACAAACTGATCAGCTGATAAGTGTCTCCTCAAATTCGACCGTAAACTAGGGCTCCTTAGACGCACGCTGGCCAGACTCTTACTGTAGCTTTCCCCTCTCTGGTCTTATCCTGTGTGGAGGTGTGTGGGGGTATGTGAGGGTGTGTGTTGGTGTGTGGAGGTGTGTGGGATTGTGTGGAGGTGTGTGGAGGTGTGTGGGGGTGTGTGTAGGTTTATGAGGATGGGAAGGGTTGAGGGTGGAAGAGGGTAGGTGGATTAGGGTAGGTGGGTGAGGGTAGGTGGGTGAGGGTAGGTGGGTGAGGGTAGGTGGGTGAGGGTAGGTGAGTGAAGGCAGGTGGGTGAAGGTGAGCCATACTTTTTGTACATGGATGCTATTCGTACACTTATATTGATATGTTTCTTGATATATCATTAAAGCTTCCTACCTATTTGTTCCTGAATGATATTGTCACTCATGATTTAAAAACTTCAAAATCTAAGTCATTGACCCCCAAAAAGTTTCGAAGCACTAGTGTTTCATTGAGCTTCTTTTCTTTTATGGTATGAACAGTCTCTTAAGTATTCCTTGTCAAATGGCTACCTCTAATTTTTAAAATATATTCTACAACGTCATCACCAAGTTTTGATCATTGGTATGGACAAGTTACCAACTTATTTTCCGTTCCTAAAAGTTACATTCAAAACAGGTAATTTTGACAATCAAATTACTTAAAATTGAGCTTCACTTCCAATCACCGAGAAGACAATATTTTTATGCACCAATTATAAATTCAGCTAATATTTTCAAAATATTCAACGATTCTGTCCAATTCATGTTCACAAAATGAAATCCTACAGACTCGTATACCTGTCGTTAGACAACGGCTGTGACTGACAGGTTCAATTTCCACGAGAGCCATGAACAACTTCCCCTGATCTTATCCTTATCTTATTGCTTTAAAGATATCATAAGCAAAGGACAGCTCTGTGCTGAGGTCCTGGACGATTTCTTGGTGTAGCACTGGAATGCTAGAAGCCACTTCACTTTTTGGTAATATTCCATGGTTACCAGTTACCATGGTCACGTCATCCAGCCTGTTGCTGCCTCAATATTACAGTTTATTAGAAATGAATAGAATAAGGCAATAGAAACGAGACGTTTGGCCCATTCATGGGTTGCCATCCAAGTCTTATGCCACCTAAATTAAGGGCATTAATCATGCACGTACACCCCAATCACGTAAGTCAATTCAGTCACGTACACGCACTTCACTCACGCACAGGCATTTCAGTCACGTACATATATCAGAATCATACACTGGCCTCTAGAATAGGGTGTAATTATTGCTTTAATTCGGACCATCAAGTTCTTTGATGAGGAAAAAAAGATAGTATACCTGTATGAAAATCATAAGCATATGCAGTCTAAACGAATCTTTTTTCAATCACTTTCTCTGCATAATTCATTACGCGTTTTCCTGGCTCCATATTCAGAGAAATTGCATAGGGTGCGGCAACATAACTGCCTGTTTTGCCTTTCAAAAAGTTATGAAAAAAGAAAGTTATGTCTCTGCACTCTGTAACTCCTCCAATTTTCTGCAGGAAATTTTTAAACCCAATCTTTTGAAACTATCATAATTAGTAATAATTATCTCTGTTTCTTTCTTCCTTTACATGTCAACTTCAGGCATAAAATGAATCGAAAACTGACAACGAAGCTCGAGTTGAATATTGTAATGATTTTTTTATTAAGATTAGTAATTTCCTGTATGTTTCATATACATCATATAAGACTTTGACTTCATCTTCTCTTCCATCTTACGATATTCCTACTTCATCTTATTATTTTCCTAGCTGATCAGATACCTTACGAGGATAAATAAGAATTGGTGAGGGCGTGTCTGAGGGTAGGTGATGGTGGGTGAGAATAGTGAGGGTGAGTGAGGATATTTGAGGGCGTGTGTGAGGGTGGGTGAGGGTAGGTGAAGGCCTGGTGATGGTGGCTAAAGGTATGTGAGGGCGTGGGTAAGGGTAAGTGAGGACGTGTGTGAGGGTAGGTGAGAGTAGGTGAGGGTGAGTGTGAGGATACGCTGTCATTTTTAGGCGATGAAATATTTAGGGTAACCTGATGAATATAACTAGCAAACTTGATGCAAGCATTTCAAAAAGTTTTCTTGAGAAATTAAGGATTCATTAATACACGTTTACTTTTCTCCAGTGCTTCTTTACGCACAGAAATCGTTAAAAATTGTACAGGAAAATGGTACAAGTATTGTATATTCGGCGGCAAGTCCAACACATTTTTCAAAGAGGAAAATTTTTGAAGGTAGTTTGAATAGAATAGAATAGAATGAGGCTATATGAACGAATCTTCTGGCCCATTCTTGGGTCGGATAATTACTTCGATATTAATAAAATATCGATAATTATTCGGTTGTTTACCCAAGTCCCATGCCGTATTTCTAGCCGCGTCAACCATGTTGGCAGCGGGATTCGAACCCAGGTCTTCCTGCTCGCAAGCAGATTCTCTGACCAGTCGACCAAGCTGGTGATAGTCGACCAAGCTGGTGATTGATGCATCAACAACCTTGACGAGATGTTGGTGATCTTATTAGCATCTTTAATCATCGAAACCCATTATTTATCTGATAAATTTCACACTTTATTTAACAGAACACAACTTTTTTCAATTTGATCAGTATGGCGGAGCAACTTAAGAATAAAAGTGAGTTTGTCGGACTATTTCCACCCTAAAATACTCCACGTGCTATTTGTTTGGTGGTATTTAATCACCTCCATCGAGGGACTGCATTCGTGTCACTGAACTTTATAATTATAACAAAATAAACCTCCAAGTGTAATTACAAATTCTGTTCCCAGGTTGCCGTGGTTTCTGGGAGCTGTGAGTCGTTTGCTAGGACTCAAGATGGCTCCTGTGAACATCCCTTGGCATAGACGCCAGGAGACGATGGCGGTGCTGCTGTGGATGTCCACTTTCCTCTTCCTAGGCATCGTTGCCACATGTACGATGATATACATGTTCCTCTACACCCAGTACTGGTAAGAAATAATCCTCTACATTCAATACTGGAAAGATATGTTCCTGTACACCCAGTGCGAGTAAGATATGTTCCTAAATGTACATGTAAACAAAAATATATGTAAGACTCGTGTTTACATCATCTTTTATTTTCAGTTTCAGTGTAGCTTTTTGGATAGAGTTTTCTTATTTAAATATTTGGCAACTTCATCAGTGGTAATAGTGCGGCAACATAATTTTTTTTTTAAAATGAGTTCATTTCGAAAAAAGGAAGTTATGTTGCCGCACTGTGTAGTAAAAAACTTCCGCTATGTGGTTTTCAAGGCAGATTATGGTTCAAAAACATGCAACGGAGAACGCTTATCAGAATGGGGCTAAACTTCTTGTCACTTGGCAGTTTTGCAGCGCTGCTACAAACTTAAACAACCCAATTAACCTAAGAATATACTTACAAAAACTACAAACCTAAGCTGTCAGATGCTGATGGCTTGTCAATGATTCACGTCTGTCTCTATGATACCTGAAACGAAATATGAAAAATATGAAAAGGACTTTTGGGATACCCTGTATAACTTACATTCTGTTTTTCAGCACTCAATAACTGTTGGGTGCTGGAACTGTTGGTAAATATAATATAATTATTAACTTGAGATTAAAGTTAACAGATCATTATGCTTTTAGGACTTCGTTCTATGTCCCAAGGTATTTTACAGATTATATGCAGTGATTAGATTCTTTATAGATAATACAGATTATGCTTTTTACAGACTATGCTTCTTGTATATTATTCAGATTGTTTCTTTTGGAGCATTTAGATTATGCTTTTCTTAGATTGTAAAATAGTTCACTAATATCTACGGAACATACTCACGAATTTTCTCTGACTTATCAGCTATACATTTTCCATTACTACCTAAAATTGAATATAGGTTTGACATTTCCATTCTTGAAATTGAGCGGGACTTTTCCACCCACCATTTAAGCTTCATGAATCCCCATTTTCATGTAGCGTTCATACGCACATTACGTGTTGCATACGTACGTCATACGAGTATGTTGCATACGCAGGTCATAAGTTGCATATATACATCATATATTGCATACGCACATCATTTGTTACAGACATATATCATTTGCTGTATACGTGCATCACATGTTGTATACGCACATCATTTGTTGCATATGCTCATACGCACATCATATGTTGCAGGTGGATGAGTCTGTGCTATTTGTGTTGGTACATACCAGACCGCACAGTCTGCAACAGAGGCGGCAGAAGGTGAGTTGTGCTCGTGGAGATTTCATTGATGGAGATTTCCTCCATGCAGATTTCATCCATGGAGATTTCATTCATGGAGATTTCATTGATGGAGATTTCATTGATGGAAATTTTATCCATGTAGATTTCCTTGCTTTACGACCGAGGTAGTGAACTGGAGTGCTGGAACAGATCTCTGCAGTTGGACAATTAACAATATGATATTTACGTTACCCAGAGCAGACCTTAGACCGTCATTTTTGCGTCCAGCATGTTCCTAAGAAAACGTATTTCTTTATTAAAAACTAAGCTCACCATCGAATATCTGTTTAAAATTTTACACACATTTAATTTTGTGGAATTTGCAGTGTTTGGCTATCCTTGCAATGGTGATAAGGTGCTGCAGATAGAAAACAAAGACCCATCGCTTAGTACTAGTTTAACCTACTACCTAGTAGGTTATACTAGTGACCCACCTAGTACTGAAAACATTTCTGCGCTATACGAGCCAGTTCTGAGTAGGAGGGTACTCGATAGGTGGTCCATGTACCGGTACGTAGCATCAGCTGCCAGAATGTATGTAGCATCAGATGCCAGTACGTAGCATCAGCTGCCGGTACGTATGTAGCATCAGCTATCGGTGTGTTGCATCAGCAGCCGGTATGTTGCTTCAGCTGCTGGAATGCTGTATCAGCTGCCGGTATGCTGCATCAGATGCCGGTACGTAGCATCAGCTGCCGGCACGTAGCATCAGCTTCCGGTACGTAGCATCAGCTGCCGGTACGTAGCCTCAGCTGCTGGTATGCTGTATCAGCTTCCGGTACGTTGCATCAGCTGCCGGTATGCTGCATCAGCTGCTGGTACGCAGCATCAGCTGCCGGTGCCTAGCATCAGCTGCCGGTACGTAGCATCAGCTGCTGGTACGTAGCATCAGCTGCCGGTACGTAGCATCTGCTGCCAGTACGTAGCGTATGTTGCATCAGCTGCCGGTATGTTGCATCAGCTGCCGGTATGTTGTATCAGCTTCCGGTACGTTGCATCAGCTGCCGTGATGCTGTATCAAGCTGCCAGTGTGCTACATTATCTGCTGATATGTAGCATCAGCTGCCTGTATGTTGCATCAGCTGCTGGTATGCTTCATCAGCTGCCGGTACGCTGCGTCAGCAGCCGGTACGTAGCATCAGCTGCTGGTATGCTGCATTAGCTGCCGGTATGTAGCATCCTCCTGCGTCTCCAGCATTTCTTGCAATGAATTCCTTTCTATTGCATATTATGATGTGCTCTTATTTTTTGAAGTTTTGTTCTTAATGCATCCACGATAACTTTTTTCATGAACAAACCCAAAATACGTGGAACTGAACATAAAACTGCATTGTGACGATACGATGATTTAAGCAATAATCAGTGACTTTGGATCTATTAATGGAGATTTCAGTTCGGACGAAACTACAGAGCCTTGACCAGTTGGTCGAGCTGGCTCATTTGGTTGGCTTGGCCCACTTGGTTGGCTTGGTCCATTGACTGGCTTGGTTCATTTGGCTGGGTAGGATCATTTGCCTGTCTTGGCTGATTTGGCTAGCTTGGTTGGTTTGGTTGGTTTGGCCCATTTGGCCATTCATTCAACCACCCATGTACCTACCCATTAAAAAATATTCAATTAGCGAAGACAACGTGAGCAATTACTACCGATTTTATCAATGGGTGATGAAAGTAAGTGTGTGTGAAGCGGGGAGGAGGTGATGAAAGTAGGGTGGGGAAATAAAAGGGGGGTTGCAGGGGTTATATAAAAGGAAGAAATGTTATCCGAGTAACAGAGGCTTACTTGTTAGTGATGTACTATCTAAATCTCTACAATTGGTACCACTGTAATTGACCTTGCACTTGATACTGTCACTATTCCATCGCTACAATGCCTCAGTAATTGGAGCATCACTAATTGGAACACGTACGCCAATTCAGCAGGATTTTATTGGTCTTTTGTATAAAAGTGGTAAAAATACTGATATTCTTACCACAGAGCTGAGGGTTGTTGTGTTTTTTAGAGCAAAAAATACGCTTTTGTTAACGGACCCTAATTTAATATGGAATTCGTTAAACTATTTTTCAAATTTCTTGAGAGAAACGGGAAAAATTTTTCAACATTTTTTATGGGATGCCTTGGAGACAATTTAAAGCTGCAATCTGAGAAATAATGTCTTTCGATTTTCTAAATAGTTGTAAAAATTGTCGACTTCCGTTTTTTCTTTTCCGTTTGTTTCTTAATAATTTTTTTCTAACCATGTCAGAAAATATGGATTCCAATATCGATTTGAGGTGATTTTTTTTCACTAAAAAGTAACGAGTTTTTCAACGAACACGAGTATACAAAAACCTAAAATATTAAAAGTGAATAAAATTAACAGCGAGTTCAGACTTCACGCCAAAAAATTCATTGAAATTTACTATTTTTCTGTCACTAAGAATTCATGAGTTAAGAATTATTTTCTTGTAACTCTGGCTTATTTTTGTAATTGACGTTACAGTTGTACACTGAAACGTTGCCTGTGGTCAATATTTTTGCAGATAAACCAAACCAGAATTCCTTATTTTAGTGAGGTGGTGTGCCTCTGTGGGCTATGAGAAGTTATGTGGGCTCTGGGGGTTATGTGTGCTCTGGGGGTTATGAGAGGTCATGTGAGCTCTGGGGTTATGATAGGTTATTGGGGCTTTGATGTTATGAGGGGTTATGGGAGCTCTGGGGGTTATGAAGGTTTATGGGAGCACTGGGGAATATGAGAGGTTATGAGGGCTCGGGGGTTATGAGGAGTTATGTGGGAATTGGGGATTATGACGGGTCATGTGGGCTTCTCTGTAGGTTGTGTGGGTTCGGGGGGGGGGGTCATATGAATTTTAGGGGTTATGTGAGAGTTATGAGAGGTTATGGTTTTTCGGGGTTATGAATCTTGGGGGTTATAAGGGTTATGGGGGTTGTGGTTGTGATTCAAGAATTTCTAACAAGTGAGTAATTTTCTTATGATGGTAAAATTAACCCTTCTGTTACCATAAGGAACAAATGATGATTCAATTGTTTGGTAAATCACGAGTGAAAGTTTTTTCATCAAGTAATGATTTTCATATTTTTCATTCTAATAGACACTGACTAGCACGGACTAGACACTGACTAGCACGGACTAGCAAGAAATATCACGGGCTAGCATGGAATAACACGGACTAGCAGACAACGAGGGCTTGTCTGTTTATGTCTCACGAGGGCTTGCTATTTATGCAAAGAATGCTCAGCAATCCAGCGAGGCAATCTGGAGCCAAGCTCTAGGGTGCAAGCGCCATTACACGGCAGTTCCGAGTGCAATATCCAGTGCAATATCCAGTGTAATATTTAGTGTAATATCCGGTGTATATATTCAGTGTAATATCCAGTGTAATATTCAGTGTAATATTCAGTGTATTATTTAGTGTAATATTTAGTGTAATGTTCAGCGAAATATTCAGTGTAATATCCAGAGTAATATCATTCAAGAAGGATGTTGGGGTTATGCACATTATAAAGAGTGCTCTTTCTCTTCATCATTAACACGGCTCAAAAAAAGTCCAGTGCAGTAGAAGCTCTATGTACGAGTACGTTTTTGTACTTTAGTGGGGTTGTCCTTTTGTGTACGAGCTAATTTTTTAGATCTCTACGGCACTCGAACCTTGATCTATTGGACTTGAACCCAGATCTACTGGACTTGAACCCAGCTCTATAGGGTTTAAACTCAGATCTACGGGGATGAGCCCTAATTTACGGGGTTTCAACCCAGAATTGTCAGGTTTCACCATAAGCACAAAGAAAACAGTTCACAGGAGACTTTTTATCCAGTTTTCTTGGACCTTTCCACTGACCTGAGCTTGTCATGAGCAACGCAGCCTGAGCTGAGATTGAATTAACCAATTTCATGGAATATTTAATCCGCTTTGCTGTGCTTTTCATCTGTTCACAGGATTTACGGAAATCCTTTGTCATACTCTAATAGAGGGAACCCGCAGTTTTGCTGTTTCTTATGTCCAGCTATGTAATCCACTGTCTCGCCAAAAACAGTGTTGCACAAACATCGGCTTCCACCCTCTTCGTCTTAGGGTTGTGTGCCAAATTTAGTAGATGAGTGAATATTATTAGTGTATTCAAAAGTTAGTGTGCTGTTGATGGATGATGGGAGGAGTTTGCACCAGAAAAGTATTTTGCATTATTATATTGCATATAACACTTGTACTTTATTTTATAAGTAAGCAAATTGCCAATACACTCAAAATTGTGTTGAGTCACATTGTGACTCCAGAAAAAGATTTTCTGGCTTACAATCTACATCACTCGTGCACTATAAACAAAACAAACAAAAACAAACAAACAACTTTATTTCCAATCAAGTACACAGTACATAGACATTAGTACATTGGTTTTTCAAATTCTTAAGGTTAACATTCTTAGAGTAAGGGCCGGTATGCTGCCAGTACGTAGCGTATGTTGCATCAGCTGCCGGTATGTTGCATCAGCTACCGGTATGTTGTATCAGCTTCCGGTACGTTGAGGATGGTGAGCTCCATGCGACGATCCTGGGATGTGTCCATGGGTGGGGAGTTGAGGGCTTACCGATAAGTGCAAGCTCACGGCGCGAAACGAGAAACAGCTCGTATTCATGGCCGGGTTTCGAACCCGCGGTCTTTCTGCCAGAAGCAGAGACCTGATACCTAACACAGGCCGCAGACCACTCGACCACGGTGGCTGCTTGATAAAACTTGTCTGAGCAGTTCTAAATTGCTATTCGTAAAATTTCAACAATCCGTTGATTTCGAAACCTTTGTTTTTGACAGGGGTGGCACTGATATAGAGCTCACTGATTTTGGCAGGCCTGAAAATTAATTCCCAGAATTCACAGTTCAAGATGTCACTTTCCTGGTAAGTTTGGTATGTTCAGTAATTGTAGAATCCACCTTAGATGTCACTGTTCCTGTCAAACCTGGCATTTAATTTTTTAATCCACCTCAGATGTCACAGTTTCCGACAAGCCTGGCATTTAATTGCCAAAATCCTTCGGAGCAAATGTCACTGTTCCTGCAAGGCTCAGATGTATTCTGTTTTCAGAATTCAGCTCAGAATTTTTCTCTCAAATCTTGCATGAGTTGCGCCTAAAGTCCTTATCAAATCGTCTAGCTCTTGAGTAACAGCTTGAATTTAAGCAGAGTTGCTGAAAGCTTATTCACTTGCTTATTTAAAGTTTTCTTCATGGCTTTTGTTTTTTACTGCCGTTGCATTTTTGTATGGACTATCAGTTGAGTGCTTTTAAAAACCTCCATGATTTCAGGAAGCTGTTATTTTTAGGTTCAGTGCACCATCGTAATTGCACTTCTCGGTCTGAATTAAAGGTGCATTTATCGATATGGGGGAACCCAGCTTGGACGCTAAGAGAATTAAAGCATTGGTTAAAGACAGTATGATCCAAATCCGAAGCCTATGCTGTGATTGGGTTAACTGTCGAATTTGTCTGGATATCTAGGGAACTAGAAATGTGATAACCGGTTATTGAAGTTGGTAGTTGTCTGGTTAGTTTGTGCTGTACTGCCCTGTGATCTGTTGTGGCTTGTTGTTTTAGGACCGTATGAAGAGACTAAAAAGGGGAAAAAATGTATATAAAGAAATGTGATACAACATCTCCCCTATTTTGTTTTCATAGAGAACACAACGAGCATGCAGAGGACACAAAAATATGAATGATGTAGATTGATGCATAGTTTCAGGAGCTGATATAAAAGTTTGACAGTGTGTCCTGCAGTGAGCTGCTTTAGCTAGCATCTTAGAATCTTTCTTCTGTACTCTACATAGGGTGTCCTAAGAGACTCCTGGCTTTTGTAGTGTAAATGTGTCATTTTTATGATTTTTATTTGAAGGAAAATGCAAAAGTTTGCAGTCAGGGTCGATCAAAATTGTTAATGCTACGTAGAAACGCCTGACACCTTGTAGCAGAAGTTCGTCATGAAAGGAGTAGTTATTATTATTATATTGTTGGTCATGAAAAGAGTAGTTTGTGTATTCCCAGTACAAGGTATGCTAAAAATAATTCAATCAATAGTGCTGGAAAAAACGAGCAAATCGTAAAATAGAGGTAATATTTGGTAGATTTTTGAATGACTTGAAAGAGAAGGGTTTCTCACTGTCATTTATGTTCACTATTTTCTTAGATTCTGAAATGTTTGCCTTCAGCGAAATGGAATCGACAAAGTGCTTTTCTTCTTAAATTAAAATATTTTTGCAAAATTTTTCTTTTAAAATACAGCTCTCATCGTAGAGATCTATTTGAACCCTAATTAAACCACTAGCGCTCCGGAAGTACTTTAAAAATAATTGACTTTAGCTTTGTTTTAAATGTTTGGTTCAAAAATTGTGTGAAATTACGTAAAAAGTGTGAAATGATGATTAATAATTTGCGCAGTATTTCGATCATTTCAAATTTTTTTAACCTATGTAGGGCTAAACGATAAATTGTGCCACACCAGAATTGCATGTCACAAATGACCTCTAAGACACTCTTCTACACCTGCAACATGAACAACGTAAATCATACAAGGCGTTGCCTGCCAGAAGGGCGAAGATGCCAACAAGTTTTGAGTAAACGCCGTGTAAAGTTTGCAAAATGGAAAGTACCATAACGTAAATAACTATCTACACCACAATGTGTTCTTGGTCTCATTTTGTACGTTAAGTTTACTAAATCAAGCTCGTCTGTGAGAATTCGGAACCCTAGAATAGGGATTTTTTAGCTAGTTGATGGATGATGGCCATTCTGTGGTCTGCTCGCTCTTGTGGCATGGAATGACTTATATATGCAGGACATACGATGGTGATGAAAATCAAAGAGGAATATTCAGAATGTTTGTTTTGCAAGTTCAGAGATTAGACATTTTTAGGGCAGTATCTAGACAACGAACATAACGAATACGTGTTAAAGTGTGAGCCCTAGAAGTATTGAGAAAGATTAAAGTATAGAGAAAATGTAAACAAACTTTTACGTTGCTCTGATGAGGTATGCATTTGAGGTTTCATTAGGAAGAGGGTTCAATATAAGGAAGCACCAAGATTAGAGCGAGAGATACGGTGGTAAAAATTTGTTGACTACTTCAAATACATCAGTTCATGTTATTTTATTTGTGAAATATTATTCGCAAATATCATCAACAAAAATTTGCCTAATGTTAAAATGAAAGAAGGAATCAAGGATTGCATGCACAGCAACACTCGTGTAAAGCACTCGGTGGGCTGAGCTTATAAATTGCGTTGCACAGCGCACACAACTGATGAAAATAAATGCATCATCAGTGAAGATGTGAATTTTGATTGCTATCTGGTTCAGAAACTTTTATTTCAGGCTCTCTCTCTCTTTTTTTTGCACCATTCCCACTGCTTGCACCATATCGTCTGCTTGCACCACTTTCCCCCTTCGCACCCACCATTCTGTGATCTGCTTGGCATTCCCGACGCATTCCTGGCATTTCAGAGATTCCCTTTGAGCTGCACAGCCAAACATCCTGTCGCGACCCTGCAGGAGTAGGTCTACTAGCACCTGCAGGAGTAGTCCTATGAGTAGCTGCAGGAGTAGGCCTACGAGTAGCTGTAGGAGTATGCCTACGAGTAGTTACAGGAGTAGACCCACGAATAGCTGCAGGAGTAAGCCTACGAGCACCTGCAGAAGTAGGCTAACGAGTGGCTGCAAGAGTAGGCCAACGAGTAGCTGCAGGAGTAGGCCTACAAGACTGAAGAAGTAGGTCTACGATCAACTGCAGAAGAAGTAGGCCTACGAGCAGCTGCAGAAGAAGTATGTAGGCCAATAAGCAGCTGCAAAAGTAAGCCTACGAACAGCTGCAGAAGATGTAGGTCTAAGAGCTTCGCGCTGGAAACAAAGCTTCTCTGAAAATGACAATACAATATCCGAAAGATTGTCTGCTTTTAGCATTCCAGTCTGGCTTTCCAGGGAGTCCTAAAAATAACCGATGATGGGAGGTTGGGGTAAGTCGTTTATATCATAATCACCGAGAATCTCAAGCATGACAAGCAAGGGGGGAAAAATCGTCAAAAATGCAAGTAGGCTCATTGTTTTCATTGCAAGAATTTTCGCCGAAATACTTCGTCATACCTGCCTTTTTTCCGTACCTACATACTTTTCATTGTCCACTTCTTTCTTTTGCTGCGTTGATGCAAAAAAAAATATTTAGCTTCGAGGAAAGCGCCTCACCAAATAGATTCACATCCAGCCAAAATCTTGCCATCACTGGAGATTGAGCTGCACGTCGATGCAATACGAGTTCACTGCCGAAGTTGTTACAAAAAATCCTCGGTCATGATCCTCAAGAAACAGTAGCTATTTTCTTCAGAGATTCTAAGCAACAGATTTTAGCACAGCAACTGGGCCTCATTGACTCGAAATGAGAATTTGAGTGGAAGTGTGCCGGTTCCAAAACACTCTTTGATTGAAGACATCAAAGTTCTCTTAATCTAAAAGCTGCTGCCATCAAGTCCTGCCATTATATGCTGCCATCAAGTCCTGTCATCATGTCCTGCCATCAAGTTTTGCCATCAAGTCCTGCCATCAAGTCCTGCTATCAAGTCCTGCCATCAAGTCCTGCCCTCAAGTCCTGCCCTCAAGTTCTGCCATCAAGTGCTGCCATCAAGTCCTGTCATCAAGTCCTGCTACCAAATACTGGAATAAAGGGCTAACTGGAAGGCTAGTTGATGGTGGGTTTTAAGAAGCCTGTTTTTCGGATCCAAGTAGCAGAGATTATGTCGTGTGCTCCCAGCGAAGAGGAGTCCTTCATGGTGGTCATGTAGCTGAGGCTCTTGACCCCTCTTGACCCCTCTTGACCCCTCTTGACTCCTCTTAACTCCTCTTGGCTCCTTGACTCCTCTTGACTCATCTTGACTCCTCTTGAGTTTTTTAGACTCCTCTTGACTTCTCTTGACTCCTCTTGTCTCCTCTTGACTCTTCTTGACCATTCTTAACTCTTCATGACGGCTCTTGACTGCTCTTGACTGCTCTTGACTGCTCTTGACTATTCCTGACTGCTCTTGACTGCTTTTGACTGCTCATGACTCCTCTTGACTCCTCTTGACTCCTTTTGTCTCCTCTTGACTCTACTTGACTCTACGTGACTTCTCTTGATTCCTCGTGACCTCTCTTGACCTTTCTTGACCTTTCTTGATTTTTCTTGACCGTTCTTGACCCTTTTTGACTGCTCTTGACTGCTCTTGACTGCTTTTGACTGCTCTTGACTGCTCTTGGCTACTCTTAACTGCTCTTGAGTGCTCTTCACTGCTCTTGACTGCTCATGACTGTTCTTGACTGCTCTTGACTGCTCTTTACTGCTCATGACTGCTTTTGACTGCTCTTGACTACTCTTGACTGCTCTTGACTATTCTTGGCTGCTCCAGACTGCTCTTGACTGCTCTTAACTGCGTTAGACTGCCCTTAATTCCTTTTGAATGGTTTTGACCCTTCTTGACTGCTCTTGACTGCTCTTGACTCCTATTGACTCGCATTGACTCTTAGTGACTCTTATTGACTTGTATTGACTTGTATTGACTCGTATTGACTCTTATTAACTCCTATTGACTCGTATCGACTCATATTGACTCTTATTGACTCTTATTGACTTCTATTGACTCTTATAGACTCTTCTTGACTTTTATTGACTTATATTGACTTTTATTGACTCTTATTAACTCATATTGACTCTTATTGACTCTTATTGACTCTTATTGACTCCTATTGACTCCTCTTGATCCCGCTTGATCTCTCTTGATTTTTCTTGACCGTTCTTGACCCTTTTTGATCCGTCTTGGCCTCTTTTGGCCACTTTTGGCTCCTCTTGGTCTCTCTTGCCCTTTTTCGGCCTCTTTTGGCCTTTCTTGGTTTCTCTTGGCCTCTCTTGGCTTTTCTTAGCGTCTCTTGGCATCTCTTGGCTCCTCTTAGCCTTTCTTAGCATCTGTTGGTCTCTGTTGGCTTCTGTTGATTTCTTTTGGTTTTTCTTGGTTTTTATTGGCCTTTTTTTGAATCTCCTATCCCCTCTTGGATTCTCTTAGTTTCTCTTGGCCTTTCTTGGTCTCTCTTGGCCCCTCTTGGCCTCTTTTAGCCTTTTTCGACCCCTCTTGGCCCCTCTTAGCCTCTCTTGGTCCCTCTTAGCCCCTCTTGACCCCTCTTGGTCCCTCTTGTCCCCTCTTGGCTCCTTTTAGCTCTTCTTGGCCCTTCTTGGCCCTTTTTGGCCCCTCTTGGCTTCTCTTGGCTCCTTCTGGCTTCTTTTGGCTCTTATTCGCCCTCTTTGACATCTCTGGGCATTTCTTGGCCCCTTTTGGCTCCTATTGGCCTCGCACGGCCTCTCTTGGCTTCTCTTGGTGTCTCTTAGCCTCATTTGGCCTCTCCTGCCCTTTGTTGGCCTCTGTTTGTTTTTTGGCCTCTGTGAGTCTCTCTTGGCCTTTCTTGGCATCTCATGGCATCTCATGGCCTCTCATGGCCTCTCATGGTCTCTCGTGGCCCTTTTATCTCCTTTTGGTCCCTTTGGGCCCCGCTTGGTCCCTTTTGCTACTCTTGGCCTCTATTATCCCCTCTTGACCTTTTTTGACCTCTTTTGACCCCTCTTGGCCCCTCTTGGCTCTTCTTGGCCCTTCTTGGTCTCTCTTACCCCTTTTTGACCTCTCTTGGACCCTATTGCTCCTTCTTGGCTGCCTTTGACCCCTCTTGGCCCCTTTTGGTGCCTTTCGGCTCCTCTTGGCCAATCTTGGCCCCTATTGGCACCTCTTGTCCCCTTTTGGCCCTTCTTGGCCCCTATTGGTCCCTCTCGGCACCTCTTGACTCCTCTTGACCCCTCTTGAACCCTCTTTGCTTTCTTGGCCCTTCATGGCCCTTCTTGGCTCCTATTGGTTCCCCTTGGCACCTCTTGAGTCCTCTTGACCCCTCTTGATCCCTCTTTGTTTTCTTGACCCTTCATGACCCTTCTTGGCCCATCTTAGTCCCTCCTGGCACCTCTTGGCTTCTCTTGGCCTTTCTTGGCCTCTCATGGCTTTTTTGGTCTCTCGTGGCTTCTGTTGACCTCTCTTGGATCCTCTTGGCCCTTCTTGGCCCCTATTGGCCCTTTTTAGCCTTTCTTGGTCCCTTTTGGCCCCTCTTGGCCCTTCTTGGCCCTTCTTAGTATCTTTTGACCATTTTAGGTCTCTTTTGGCCTCTTTTGACCCTTTTGGCCCCTCTTGGCCCATCTTGGCCCCTATTGGCCCTTTTTGGACCCCCGTGGATTGACTGCAAGGTGTAGGGGGCAATATGTCGGGGAGATAGTATGGGAGATATTGTATGGGGGATATTGTGTGGAGGCTATTGTGTGGGGATATTGTGTTGGTGATATTCTATGGGGGATACTGTGTGGAAGCTATTGTGTGGTAGATATGGTGTGGGGTATATGGTGTGGGGGATATGGTGTGGGGG
>VCRD01003892.1:25773-42017 GCA_006783055.1 Trinorchestia longiramus
TGTTAATGCGTGCGTGAGGCCATGTTAATGCGTGCGTGAGTCTATGTTCATGCGTGTGTGAGTCCATGTTAATGCGTGCGGGAGTCCATGTTAATGCGTGCGTGAGTCCATGTTAATGCGTGCCCATTAACTTTGCCTACACGTGTCCATATAAACATTTGGGAAATTTAATGTACGCACATGTGCGATGCATTGGAGTACAGGTGTACAATGTGTAAATGTGCGTTGAAAATGTGTCTATGAGTACAATGTGAGCACGCGCATCAAATGTGTGCACATGTTTGCACATGTTTGCAATGTGTGCACATGTATGCAATGTGTGTACATGAATAAAGTGTGCTCAGATCAAGTGAGTGCGCACTTGTATACAGCGTGCATGCATGTGTGTGTAGCTCATCTGTGTGTAGTGTGTGTGAGACACCGTGCAGTTTCCATGCTGGTACTGAACAGATAATTAAATATGATACTACACTGTTACCATGTTATTACCATGCAATTACCATGCAAGTACCATTCAATTACTGTGTAATTACCATGCAATTGACATGCAATCATTGTGCAATTATTATATCAGTTACTATTCTCTTACTGTGTAATTACTATGTAATTACTGTGCAATCACTATGTAATTACTATGAAATTACTCTGTAGTTATTATGTAAATATTATGCAATTACTGTGTAATTACTATGTAATTATTGCACAATTATGGTACAGCTGACATGCTGCAATCTTGCATTTATGGAGCAATTATCGCTGAATTATCTGGCTGTTATCATTGAGTTCATGCAACTATCTCGCAATTATTACGCTGTTTTTGCAATTATTTCGAAATTATTGAACAGTTTTTTGCATTTATGGAAGACTCATCATGAACAATAGCTTTGCTTTCGGAATGCCTATTAATGATGTACGATACATCTCTGTTGAAAACTATTAATTTTGAGAACATTCCAAATATTTCTTACACAAAATAAACTACAACACACGAAAGCAATTCCATTCAATGTTCAGACGTTACTACGCTCACATTCTAACATTTTTGAAACAAATTAAATACATTATTGCTGTTTCATACACACATGTACATTGCTGTTTCATACACACATGTACATTGCTGTTTCATACACACATGTACATTGCTGTTTCATGCACAAATAGACATTGGTGTTCATACACACATGTACATTGCTGTTTCATACACACATGTACATTGCTGTTTCATACACACATGTACATTGCTGTTTCATGCACAAATAGACATTGGTGTTCATACACACATTTACATTGCTGTTTCATGCACAAATAGACATTGGTGTTCATACACACATGTGCATTGCTGTTCATACACACATAGACATAACTGTTCACACATACATTCCAGAGCTGATAAAAAGAATAGATAAAGACCTGAAGGGAACTGTTGAAGGTCATAAAACGCACCTGTTCGATGGTTGTCTTAAGACTGATTTTGTTTTCTCTTACAAGACGTAAAGACTGCATCAAAAACGATTCTGGTTGTTCTTAATGCACATTAAAATAATCCCATAGATAATCTCGTCTTGTTTATTAAATAAAAAGAATATCTTAACACTGATTCAGTCTTCGTTAGTTGGATGCAAGAGAACATCTGAAGACTCATTCTGGTTCTAGTAATTCATCATAAAAGATATCGTAAGACCAATTCTGCTTTTTTGAGTTATTCGTAAAGAATATCTTCAGACCGGTTTTATTCACGTGTAAAAATAAAGGAATTTATAATACCACCGTAATCTCAGCCACTTGTGATGCCAGTGATGTTTTAAGTTAAATTAAGATCTTTTCCTCAGGTTTTATTCGTTACTTTTATTTTCAGGACTGATTAATAGTGGTGTTCAATACCTATATATAGTGTTGTTCAACAGGGATAAATAGTATTGTGTGATAGTGTATATAGTACTGTTCAATCCTTATGAATAGTATTGCTCAATAGAGATAAATAGCTCTGTTTAATAGAGATAAATAGCACTGTTTAATACGGGTGAATAGTGATAAACAGTACTGTTCTTTATAGATAAATAGCACTGTTCAATAGTGATAAACAGTACTGTTCTTCATAGATAAATAGAACTGTTCAATATTGATAAAAAAACACTGTTGAATACAGATAAATAGTGTTGTTTAAGACCGCTAAATAGTGCTGTTCAATACAGATAAATAGTACTGTTTAAGACTGCTAAATAGAGCTGTTCAACACAGATAAATAGTAGTGTTTAAGACTGCTAAATAGAGCGGTTCAATACAGGTAAATAGTAGTGTTTAAAACCGCTAAATAGGGCGGTTCAATACAGATAAATACAGGGTGTCTCAAAAAAATGTACTCACGCTTTAACCGTTGCTAACATGCTGTCTTCTTTGTGTTGCAGGTGTGAGGTTCGAACCTTTGCGAACATGATTCTTTAATCACATTTAATCATGTTCGCAAAGGTTCGAACCTCACACCTGCAACACAAAGAAGACAGCATGTTAGCAACGGTTAAAGGGTGAGTACATTTTTTTGAGACACCCTGTAGTAGTGTTTAAGACCGCTAAATAGTGTTGTTCAAAACAGATAAATAGTACTGTTCAAAACAGACAAATAGTACTGTTTAAGATTGCTTAATAGTGCTATTGAATAGTGCTACATAACTAGCTTACCTGGACGGTGAGCCACAGAACAGCAGACACTACAACTCTCTCTCACGTGACGCTGCCTCTCTGTTCGTGCAGGTCAGCAGCTACAGAGCCCAGACTTCGTCTCGTGGGTCAAGAATTAAGAAAATCCTCTTAAGATTCGAGCAGCTTCGACGAAAACCACTTATCGGCGGAAAAAAATGTGTTCAGTTTCCAGCAGAAAACGTTGTTTCGTGCTGCGTTAATCTGCTTCAAGGAAATAAAAGAAAGAAGGCAAAAAGTAGTTTGTTTTTTTCTTTTTATACTGTTTTTGTTTATTAATATTATCCTTATCTGTGTTAACGTGCTAGTGATGCAGATACTAGTGAGAATAGAAACTGTACCGCATGTTCCACAAACAATTGTAATTTCAACATAGCAAAAAAATTAATGTTAAATACGAGTAGTATACAAAGTAGAGATTCAAGAAATATTTATGGTTACACAAAAAATATTATTCAAATAAAATATTAGCTTGTAGCTATGTAAATCAAATTAATATCAAATATTTAATTAACTTAGAACTTTCCATCGCTAAATTAGCAACAGTTGTGACAAAATCAAAAGCTGGCACGCAAAACATACTAGTCAATGAAGCATTCAGATTTATATGGTTTTTTCTAAACATTAACAGAGCACGGTCTCCGATTGAGATAGATTCATATGAAACATGCGTGTTGTTTTTCATTATATTGTAATACTGAAATAGTATGACAATTTCCTCCATCTTCTTTCGGAAAGTTTAAAACAGTTTTATTACTTATGATTTCGCTAAATTAGAATATCCAACTTAGAACATGCAACTTAGAATATCCAACTTAGGATATTTTTCTTAGGATTAGCTTTATAGATTATTGTTTAGTTCCTTTTTATCAGTTTTATCAATGGAATAATAATGAGGGAAATTTAAAAAAGTTAAAATCGAACAGAGAAAAGACCTGAAATAGATTTTGTGTCTACCTATTTCAACAAATCATTTTTCACTTCAACTTTTGTTATCCGGTCCAAGTCAAAAAATACCCTAACTTATCTTTCCTTTACACCAAAATTGAACCTACTCTTTTGACCAGATAAATAGCCGCCAATTGAGTTAAAAAGAAGTACACACCAACATGCCTGCGTTTAGCCACATTCACTTCATCTCTACGTTAATTATTTATTTTTATTCCATATACCCTTGCACCTCACAAGTCCTGCCTGTGAGCTACAGCCCATCGTGCCCTCGGGAATGCGTATGTGGCTTCAGAAGATCCAATCATTTTCATCGTGACATGAAAACTCTTGACTGCTCATTTGCAAGTCTAAGCAACTTCCCACACCTCCCGTGGGCAGATCTAGAGGTGTTCAGCATCAAAGGCAACACGATATCTAACGTCGACCGGAGCATAGCGAAGTTAACGAAATTACAGGAGATGGACCTGTCAGGGAATCAAATCAGCTCCATAGGCAGAGGGAAGATGTTCCAAAACATGAGCAGTTTAATTTACTTCAATGTTGGGAAGAACGAAATATCAACCATATTCCACGATACGTTTCACGGCCCAGTCAAAATAAAGCACTTGGTGTTGTCCCACAATAACATAAACTACATAGAAGATGAGGCATTCATTGATCTTAAGGAATTAGAAACTTTAGACTTGGAGCAAAATCTGTTAGGATCATTGTATGAAGAATGGTTCACGGGCCTGAACAAGTTGGTATCTCTAAACTTGGCTCACAATAGAGTACACAATGTTCCAGCCACTGTGTTCCGTCCTCTCCTACGCCTACGAAGCCTTTTCTTGGCTGGAAACAGAATCTCATCGATCGACCCACGCGCTTTTTCAGGTCTCATTCAGCTGCAAGAGTTGACTCTCGACGACAACCTTCTCTCTAGGATGCCCACAGCGGCCCTCCAGAGCATGCCCCAGCTGGACTCCGTAGTCTTCGATCACAATCCGGTTCCTAAAATTAAACCTCTGGATTTTTCTCATCTCAGTGTATCAAAAATCAGCATCTGTCAAATGCCTGAGCTTGTTATCATTGACGCTAAAGCGTTCTATACCCTAAGAAATTTAACGACTCTGTTAATTAAGAATAACAAGAGATTATCGTACATAGATCCTCTAGCATTCATGAATGTTAATAACTTAAGAGAACTTAACTTGGCTTACAACAATTTACAAGGAATTCAAAGAGAAGTTGCAGACTTCTTGCCTGATGGCACCAGAATTCACCTCTATGGGAACCCTTTAAATTGTAACTGTAACTCTAGGTGGCTTCGAATGATATTGAATCCTTCCCTAAACTCAACACTCCATTTAGAAGAGCCGGAACACCTCGTGTGTCACAGCCCCAATAGCTTCACTCACAAGTTGCTTAAGGATATTGACTTGGTAAAGTTGCCCAAAAAGTGTGCCCCTATCATTCTCAACTTAACGCAAAAAAGCGACCTCGTCGGCAAAGTCGGCGAAAAAGAATTACTTGAATGCCGAGCCATGGGCTCTCCTGCCCCCAAACTCTATTGGTCTCTACCCGACGGCTCGAACATAAACTCAACTTTGAATGAAGTCAGGAGAAGATATTTTCCTCCGGGAACTTTAGTTTACTATCACTTAGAGCCAACAGACGCCGGCATCTTCAGATGCATAGCGGAGAATTCGGCAGGACGGGCCTCGGCCACCATCAAGTTAACTGTTACGGGCATCGATATTCATTTGTTTCCGATCGCAGTGAGCTCCACATTTGTTACGCTCGTTTGGAACGGCACCGAGAGAAGAGCCTTCCCTCAGTACAAAATTATATACGGCATTGACGACGGCAAAAACGGCACAGTGCCGGAAGAGACTCATTTTGCTATGGCTAGTCAGTCTAGGAAGACGTTCACGATCAACAGATTGCATCCTGACACTAAATACCGATTTTGTATCGGATTTGAGGACGCATCTGGGTACTGGCTGCAAATTTCTTGCTGCTTGACAATCACGCAAGATGCCAAGTTTATGCTGCAGGGCATTTCCAGACCGAACAATGTAGCTGCAGTGGCTATAGGTCTGGTGTTGCTGGTGGCCCTAGTTCTGTGTCTGGCTTCGTTGGCGTCCAGGAGGTACAGACAAAGATTTTATGAAAGCACTGACAAAACCTGCGCAACAGTGGTGCAAGATTCGACTCCTAATACTAGCACGTCCACCACCGTATCACACAGTGGCTCTATCCCTCTAGACAACATGTACAGACCTCTGCTGCATACCTCCTGACGGTCGGCGAACGGAACAGCAGACTCGAGGCCGGTTCTGTTTCTGGGAAGACCAATTTGCTGCAGCCCACCGGTCTCACCAGCCACACCGGGACGAAACGGGACAGTTTCCAGAGCGGGACGGCCGCTTCAATCGTCAACGGGATCCTCTTCTTCTGCTCAGCAGAATTCATCCCAAGTCATCGGCTCGGCTTCTCCCAACAATAGGAGGTGAGTTTTTTTAGTGTCAAAGTTTTATTTCATCAAAAAATATTCATTTTATGTTTGAAAAGTTTTTCTTTCCAAAATATTAATGTTACGAATTGTAATTATAAAGCTCCTTTATGAAGAAAAAAATGTTTTCCATCATAATATGAAATAATTATCTACCCTTGAGTGTGCTGCACATCGACATGAAGTTTCATCCCTTTACGAGATCGTGTTTTGAAAAGTATGTATATGTAGAAAGTCAATTACAGTTGATTGCACCCCTGCAATGACTGCACACTCGTAACCAATTTTCTGTTCCTCATACCCAGCCACGCTTTCTAATATGAACATCATGCCATGTATGTATTCATGAAAAATAGTCATTTAAAACACAATAATTCATCATAAATCTTTAATACATTTGCCTTATTAATCATTTCAATTAATCAAATTTAAACCGTGGAATTTCCACCAGAACTGTCCAGTTAACTAAGGACGGAGAGATACCCAAACAAATATTCATGCATATAATGCAATAATATTTTGGACCAGAGGGCTTGCAACTCGTATTTGAGAAGCTTCTCATCTTGTAATTGTTCATTCACAGGATAGATCTGTTATATGTAATTTTATCGCTCAAAATAGTCTTCACGCATTAGTTATAATTCTTCTCCAAGAATTGACTCAAACTTTCACTGAAATTCTATTCACTTTGAATTAATTTTGTCGCGATAAATGCTCAGACGGACACACTGGTCTCATCTATTTCATTCGTTTAATAGATGCAATCCACTTAAGGAAGTGCCTCTCTGAATAGAACCCTTGGCTCCTCAAGTCCCATTCCACTTCCTGCAAAACAAGGTTGCGTGAAATGATTCTCGTGGACACTAAGGCAACATCATCCTTTCCTTAATTACCTTCACCGTTTTTTTGCCGTTACACTAGAAAAAGCCCTTCAAAATTCATAAAACGGCGAAGCTTCGCCCCGTTCTAGAGCAACCTTCGTGAAGTAATGATTTTTATGTGCTTGAAAGTGCCCTCGATTTGGTAATTCAAAGCGGGTTTTATTTGCCTGATGTTTCTGGGTTTTACGACAATGCTCCATTTGAAGTGGGGACACGACCTCCTTGTGTTACGCCTTTTAAATTGAATCAGTTCCTTCTAAAGCGACGTTAGAGTCAATGGGCCGATATCAGGAACGAATAGCGGCACATGAACTACCCTCGTTTCCTTCATTCTCTGAGGGCTTTCAGGTTTCAGCTTTTTGCTCTCGTTTTGTGACTAGCCTAAAGTTTAACTTTCAAGTTCAGTTTCAATGCTTAGAAAGTTCAAGATGTATTGCAATCTGAGTTTCTAAAGGCAATACCTTATCCTTCAAGCCGCAAGCTTACTGATAATCCTATGGTTAAATTCGTCATGAAGTTTCCAGTTTGCGCTTAAAGTTAAAAAGTAATTTTTTTTAAATTCGAAGACCCGATCTCTAGGTTCAAAACTATACTTTCGAGTAACGTAGAAGAGTTTAAAGCGAATTTCTTCTGAGCATCTGTTTACCAGCATCACACAACGATGACGCTGCAGAGTGTCGAAAATTTTTGTTGAATCTGATTGCATTCATCTCGAAAAGATTGCTCAAACTGTGAAACATTTGGATACAGTCCATTGCTCTTGTAAAGACACTATTTCGGGTGATTTATTTGCTAAAATTGAAAATATTCTCATAAAATGCCTAGCTAATGTGACACCATTCATTTCAAATATTTCAGATAAAGCTCAATTCCACAATAAAACAGTATTTTTGCAGCCAGTTACATGGAAGACTTCACATTTGCCTTTAAACAATGTCTGAGGATCCATGGGCAAAATCAGCCAAGCACTCCAGTTAATTCTGTGTGTACCTCTATGTCACGACCAACACGTTCTCTATGAGTTCCATTAGCTGAACATCCCTACAAACGAGGACCCTTAATTGTTTACTTAAATTACCTTTAATTCTAGCAAATTAGGATATCCGTTTTACAAGAGCCGCTGATGAATGAACCCATCACTTGTGAAGGGGTTCTTGGGGAATGAATATCGAAGTGTGTACGTTATACGGTCTACTGCTGGTAGGAGTCTACGTTATACGGTCTGCTAGTAGTACACATCTACGTTATACGGTCTGCTAGTAGTACATATCTACGTTATACGGTCTGCTGGTAATGTCTACCTCATGTGTTCAGCTAGTGGTATTTACCTTATTTGTTCAGCTATACGTATCAACCATTTCTCCTAGGTAGATTTGTCTACCCCCTGTTACGTACTGAGCTACTGCTGATTCTGCATTTTGAACAGTTATGTCTATAAATACAGATTATTTTGATATTCCTGGCACGTGAGAATTTTACGAGACATGGCATATGATCTCCCATCATGCATTAACATACAAACTATGAGAGATATCTTAATGAATATGAGAACAGTCGCAATGTGGAAGCTCAGGTTAAAACTAACAACAATAGAAGCAAGTCATGAAATAAGTACACATATTTATTTAAATCCAACCCCTCAAGATTAAAAGCAGAAACCGCCGCTCCGCATGAACTAGGTAGACACTTCTTTTTAAATGCAGTCACTCAAGATTAAAAACCGAAACTGCTGTCTAACATGAACTAGGTAGACCCTTTTCTTTCTTAAATGCATCAGGGAAGCCTAACAGCTGCAGTCCCGCGCCAATAAAGGCTGGAGGGGTTCTGGTGATGTAGTTCTCGATTGGTTTGTGGTCCGGCGCACACGGCAGAATGTACGAGGGTCTCTGCAGGAGATAACAATTCCAGAGACAACTTTACGAAGAATTCTCTGTGTTGATCGCAATGCCGGACATGGGAAAAACAAGAGAAGTATTCATCTTTTTAGAACGATCCGGAAAACTTATCTCAAATAATAGAAAAGCGTATCAGAGAATACAGCTCTCTTCCGCACAAGAGTAATCTTCAGAACATGGCTGTGAGTGATGACGAAATAATCTTTGTGAAGTTTACATACCACATACCGTGCTCTTTGTCAAGTTTACATACCACATACCGTGCTTTTTGTGAAGTTTTCATCCCACATACCGTGCTCTTTGCAAAGTTTACATCCCTTATACCATGCTCTGTAGCTGAGATCTACTGAGTATGAGTGCGTCTTGTGTAGAGTGAGTTTCTAACTCAAGTTTTAATAATTCATTCATGCTCTGTCGCGCAGGATCTGCATTCTTAAGTGGGAAACAATTCTAATTTTCATGTATTTTTTGATATAGACCTTAACCGGCTGTGTAGAGACAGCCTTCTGACATATCATTCAAATTTTTTAACTAAAGTTTGAAAAATGGACTGAATAGTTGAATAGTTGATAATACATTGTGTGGAATGGTTCATTGGAAGATGCATTTCGTAATTCATTCACGGAAATGACAAAAAATCTGATAAACTCGGAAAAATTATTTTCTTATCTTATTACCACAACATCATACCAACAGCAAACGGCTTAGTTACTGTGGAATAAATTCTTATTTCCTATTTTTCAGGTTGACTTCAGGAGGTGCCAATATTATATACAACCATATCCCCGCGGACGGAGATGACCGCAACCGCAACCGCCCTGACAGACCGCACGGCTTGCCTTCCAGCGACGTGACATACGCTCGCAATGCAGACCTCGACGAAGACTGTTACCAAATACTGCATGATGTGCAGGTCCTGGAAGACCCCAGAGATTCCAGCATCCTGGATCATGATGGGTGTAAGGTAGAGCTCCCAATGCCTGCTCGAAAGATTCAAGCAAGTTGGGATTCGAAAGTTGAAATGTCGTTGTCAAAACCAGGCTCGAAGTTTGGCAGAGACGATGAGTACCGTCTGGTCGAAGCCGATCCAGGTCTTTATTCCACAGAGAACGATTTTAGTGTTAAAGACAAGAGTTTTAGTGCTAAAGACAACAAGGGTCTTAGCGTCAAAGACAAGAGTCTTAGCACTAAAGATAAGAGTCATGGCGCTAGAGACCAAGGTCTTGGTGTTAAAGACAGGGTTCTTGGTGTTAAGGACGTGCCGCAAAGAGGTATTTTAGGAACACGAAAGGCCATTTTTAGAGGAGGAGTTGCCAAGCTGCTGCAGGACGTGCAGGGCCAGCAGGCAGACGGAGGCAGTGAAGAAGTCCTCATAGACACAATGCCAATCTTACCAGAGACGCAGTCTGCTTCGGGATGAAATAAGGGCAAACTATGGAAGAAAACGAACACTTGCGTCTATTTCACAAAGCACAAGGCCTTCGTTAAGTTGAAATTTGACTGTTGAAATAACGTCCTGAGTTGGCTTCTAGTCTGAGAAAATTAGCTTTATTGTAATTAGTCTTTTTATCCGAACGTCCACATTTATTTCCCCAAAACCAACGCGCCAAATCAAAGCGTAGCAATAAAATTATGTGAAGCTCTACCGCAATATGAAGAATATCTGCTGTGCATTTCCGAATGTAAGAAAAGACGCAAAAATACCAAAAAGGGGCTTAAGAACTTCTCCATTAACGATCCCAACTTTTTCAAGCGAGTTTCTTTGTTACGTTCTGTGTCTTGGACTTACCATTTAATCCTTCCAGTCTGTAGAAGTTAAGTGGAATTTTTACTCAGAAAAGCCTCCGAGTGTTAAAGAAGAGCAGGGAAGAAGCTGAACCTCTTCACTCAGAACCAATACTATAATAGGAAACTCTAATTATCTGTATCTTAATTAACAAGAAATATTTCTTGACTTATGACCGATAAATGTAAGCGCTTATGTCCTAAAATATATCATTGTCTCATGTAAAAAATTATTCGGATTTCTCTCTCAACATTCAAGCACAATTGGCTATTCTCGCCAGTTGTATTTCTCAGAAAAAACATCATTTTCGTCTTCAATTCTGTTGAATGTTTCCTAAAAGTTTTCTTGTTCGAATCACAAGTTTGTTAACTATTCTTCAACTATTGCTCATGAATTACGTGTACTTCTTTTTACTTCGTTGATTGAAATTAATTCAAATTAAATAATTGTTGTACTGAAAGTCTACATGTAAATTATTTTCATTAGGCAATTTATCAAGAGAAAGACCAATCTCTTCTCTCAACACAGTGCTTCCTTCTAGATAAGATGTATGAAATGTATTGAGATGTATACCGTCATGAGATGTATTGTGATGTATGCCATCATGAAATGTATTGTGATGTATGTCATCATGAAATGTATTGTGATGTATGTCATCATGAAATGTATTGTGATGTATACCATCACGAAATGTATTGTGATGTATGTCATCATGAAATGGATGGTGATGTATACCATCATGAAATGAAGTTGGTATTGAACTCATGTTCGCATGACAGGGAACGGTTTCTGGGCTGCAGCGTGTGTTGTAAATTACGCTTGCTCTAGCAAAGAGAATTCAGCTGGCGCTCGTCCGCGTGCCTCATCTACAAAAAATTATAATGACCATGACTGGCATCAAATTAAAATCAACATTGAGTTACCATTTGGCGGACACCCATTTGTTCAGCAACCAATATAAGCGTTGGATAATGGGTGCATACATCCATCGGTGATTGGGTTCAGTGATGCGTGAGTGTGAATGTTATTGCGCCCATATGTGCGTAGGCCATTAGTGCGTACACTGTAAGATGTGAACTCATTTCTGTGTAGAGACGCAATGGCCGTAACTGTTTATTGATCGTAACTGTCACCGACGTAACTGCTCCCTAGAACGATCTCATTTTAAAAAAGTAACGGTTGTATTTGTATTGGTGTTTTGGATCTAGTTTAATTGAAAAGAAATTTCACTGAGTGTTTCTGATGTTGTTTTCTTAAAGCTACTAAAACAAGAAGTTCGAGGTAAATTTTTTGTTAGAAGTCAGCATTTAATATTGAATCATAATTTGGAAATAATAGATTTTAATTTCAGAACAATCACCTCAAACTTAACGACAGTAATCAGTGAGCGCGTAGTTGTGTATTGACTTTACAAAATAACTGTAGAGTATTGTTTGAAAGAGTTTCATGATGGTCTTTAAGTCTACCATATCTCCAAAACTCACTAACTTCACGTTGTCAATAGTCAGTACCAGGATCTCCTTGATCTTCTTCCAGCGATGATGGTCTCTGAAAAATAAGTCTAGTAACACCAACGTACTGTGGACCGCTAGCTGAGTTCTCTTATTCTACATATATGAGGTTCCTCCAGAGCTTATACGTCAATAGTCGCATTATAGCTGCTTCTCATATAGAGTTCTTTTAAAGTACAGGAGGTCCTCATTTAAGAGACAGAGAACTGCCTACTTGTTGGTTCTACTCAATTGCGAGCTTTGATAACTGAAATCTATGTAGTACTTAACGTATGTGTGCACCAATGTACGTCTAGTGTGTATGCTAGATGATATTTAAGAACGTACAAATGTTTATTTTTTACATTTGAATGATGATCGACAACCACAATATGTTCACTAGAAAAGTTTTAGTTTTTGTGTAGTTTACTGTAGCTTAATAGAAGGAAAAATAAATAGCTAGTAAAATTATATATTATTTTTTCTTTTCTTGAAGAGGTGACACCTAAAAATGAAATTCTGTTGATTATGACGTCGCTTACAAAAATTATAACTTCGTTATTGTGAGTTCTGAAGAGAATTTCTTGAGGTGGAACTTGGTGAAGTTAAAAAGAAGATGCAAAAGTCATCTAATGAGTTTATGATAAGCATCACACAAGATGATCACACGTTTAGTGCAATTGTAAAGGAGAGACAGAAGTAATCACGTTGGCTGCAACGCCACATTTAAAAAATCAGTGTTTCTAGTACAGAATCTCAAGCCTCACTCAGTGTATGAATACGTCACAAATGACTCGTACAATGTTTCAATTTTTATGTGACCAGATTATTTCCATACATTTTCCACTGACATTTGAAGTTCTTGGAGTAACCTTCCAGCTTCTGACAGTCTTCACAATTTCTTAGTGGAGTTCATTGAAACAAGAAACTGGGTATTTCTATCTTTTTAACTCATATTTAATCACTCGGAATAGAGGCTAACATCCAGACAGACTGTTTTGATCCTATTTCAAACAGAATTTTCCTCACTTCACTCCAGTTTTACAAAAGATATTTTTATCCTAACCGCTTTTCAAGACCAATATCCTGCTTCATTTTTCATAATTTTGCAAGCCTTGGTCAATTCAAGTTTTTTAAGATTCGGTTCAAGCAGAAAATATTTTTTTCCTCTCGCATTTTAAAAGCTCAAAGCTTGTTCTACATTTTCTAGTCTACGTTTACTCAAGACCATTGAAATACCACAGCCACGTTAGAAGAAATTGGTATATATTGGTTTCGTAGATTGCTCTGCTATTCAATTGACTAACAGGTAATGGATTATTTGAATACATATTCTCATAAGGAGCTGTTTAAATTCATATCATAGTTTTATGTGAAAGTTCTTCTATTTTATCTACGTTAACTGAACGACTGGTTACGAAGTTTAGCATGAATAGTTCCTAAGAAATTCGATATCAGATGACATACATGTATTTTTAGTACTTATTCTGGGCCAGATCGAACATATTTTGTGCTGTCGATTCGTTTGGAAACTACATCAGGAAACTTAAATGAGAAACGAAAGTGATTACCAGCTTAAAGACTCTGTCCACTCATTTTACCACACAATTTTCGACTCAAATCCTTTTACAATCCTAATTAAAGCTATTCAATTTGATATGTTTTCTTCATTACCGTTACATTAGTTGTGCACTCGGTGCATCAAATTAGATGGAGGGAACTACACTTGCGGTTGAAGGTCACTCTGCTGTTGATGGTAAAACTCAGTCATTGTAAAGTGGGTTGGAAGTGACGATCTACGTAAGAACCCAACCTCAATATCAATGTTACTTTATCAACAGGGCAAATAACAAGGTCTATTTACGCCTCTATTTAATTTAGATCTAATGCGATGGGAGCACCAGAGTGATAATTATTTCACGCAAGTCCAACTGTCGTATGAAACAAAATAGAAACAGTTCCTACATTGCTTTAATCTTCAATGACTCTGAAAGATTGTTCTATTAAACATAAACTTTCCTGCACTACAGGATTATTTCCCCCGAGTCAGTGGAGGGAGCAAAACTGAGCTCCAATGCCCGAAATGAACTTCAAATCCCTGCTGCCTGACACTGACTTCTGCTTCAATTATTGAAGTGCATCCAGTAAAGTGAAGCTGTGTTCAGAAAGTAAATTTAATACATAATAAACTGCGTAGATTTGGTTAAGGAGATTTAGGGTCTATTTACATCATGCCTAGACAAATGAAGATGGTTAGTACGGACAAAGATGGTTAGTACGAACATAGATGGTTTGTTTGGGTAAAGATGGTTAATTTGAATAAAGATAATTAGTCCGAGAAAAGAGAATTTTATTTCCAAGTTCGTTCGAAATTTAATAAATGCTAGCGATACACGCACATTAGGATACAAGAACTGACATCAGTAGAGCATCTTAACACAAATCAGGTTCATCTTAATATGACTTTATTCATTTTAACAAGCCTCTCCCTGCCTTTGCCTGAATTTCGTACAATATTTTTAATTCATGTATGTAATATTTTAATCCATACGAATATTTTTAATTCATACGACGCAGAAACAAAAACGTTCATTTTCAAGCGTCGCTGACTTCATTTTTCATCTTCACTTTTTTTGTTCTTTGCGTGACACGTGTGCGCTCAGCAACCGAGCCTTCACTTACCCGTTCACTTTGTGCTTTCAAAGCACTAAACATTGGATGCAAATTTATTTTATAAAAGAAACAGTTTCTGTAACACCCACCACTAACTTCCCCCGCAACCAGCTTTCCCTTCTCCTTTCTCCCCAACGGCAAGGCCGTTGCCAAGGCAAATGTCCCCAATAAGCAGGCTGTGCAGACCGCCTATGTTTTCCTTGCGGTCCAAAAACTTGGCCCAATTTTTCGCCAAAGAGGTGATTTGGCGGTGCTCTATTGGCCCGCGAATGGCAGGCGCCAATTGGTCGAAATGGAAGCGATTGCCGAAGATGAGCACCGAGTACGCAAATTGCAAAGCAATTACACTTCCAATAAATCATTTTAAAAAAGTAAAGATAGCTCTTAGAATTACAGTTTAGTTTAATTAAATCGTAGAAAGTCAAACAAAAATTAACAGGCATCAAGTGCAAGTTCATTTATTGGCTTCCCGACGTTTATGGCAAGAAAATGTATATTCATGGGACTAAAACTTTTATACTCGTTATGATCGTTAAATACTTTTTTCTGCATTTATGGCCACATCTTGTCTTTTGTACAATGAATGGCACGCATTCGAAGTTACTGATATATCTCCATCAGTTTCAAAATTAGAAATTCAAGTTTTTCAATTGTTTATTTTATATTTGGGATGTGTTGGAAATTTTATCACACCTAAAATTTATTTCTATGTAATAAAAAACGTCAAATCTCTGTTATATTCTTTTTAGGACTCAAAACCCACAGGATTTTTTGTTGAATTACCAGGAATTAAAAAACAGTTTTCAACAGTCAAGAACAGTTCAGTTCTTTGATTTACAGCATGGTAAAAAATGTAAGAAAATATTACTCCTGTAACATTCCTTCAGTATTATCCTATTCATGACGAGTGATTTCTCTGGAGAGAAAACTTTTATAGAAATTCACAATTAATGAACTCAGTGGCTTACTTATTGTGTGTAATATTATTAAACTATATTATATCATTATTATATTAATTATGTTATTCAATACTGTTATTGTCATTATTTATTTATTGATTTATTCTTAGAAATATGGGAAGTTCCCTGTTGGGACTCCTAGTTTATCAAACTGACACGATATTTGAAACAATGTAATGGCGAAAAAATCTTTGTTTCATTCAGCAACGTTGCGTACGAATGAAAGCTGACTAATCTGTCGCAAATGCCTCCGCTCGCTGCAGTTTCATGTAATTGAACATAAGCCGCCATTTTTATTGAACATAAGCGGCCATGTTTATTAAACATATGCCGCCATGTCCATTGAGCATAAGCCGCCATGTTTATTAAACATAAGCCGCCATGTTTATTAAACATAAGCCGCCATGTTTATTAAACATAA
>VCRD01003892.1:56062-82284 GCA_006783055.1 Trinorchestia longiramus
AACGTTAACAGTACACACCTTGACAACGTTAACAGTACACACCCTGGTAACGTTAACAATACACACCCTGACAACGTTAACAATACACACCCTGACAACGTTAACAGTACACACCCTGACAACGTTAATAGTACACACCCTGACAACGTTAACAGTACACACCCTGACAACGTTAACAATACACATTTTGACATCGTTAACAGAACACAATGTCACTATTTCACTATTATTATGAGCCTCCTCCTTCCCCCCCTCCCCTCCCCCGTAAATGTTTTCTCACTTGACCCTCGAATATTTTACCAGCCAGCTCTTCCCTCGGAAGCAAGGAGCTAAAACATGGAAACTAGTATGAACCCTCTAATTGGAATAGATTTCCGAGCCCTTTAATTTCCTCGCTTTCTTTGTACATCAAATTTAAGGAACCTCTGATCAAAGGTCGTGTCTGTTACATCGCAAGGGCTATTCTATCCTCCATCAATTAATCAGGAGGATTTAATCGAACTGTCTCTTGAACGTGAATTTGGGGCTGAATTTATAGCGTTCTGCACCCTATACAATGAATCATTCACTGATAAATCCTTCTCTATGATAATGTAAGAGAGTTTTAAGAACAAATTTCATAAATTCTTCTCTAGTGTAACTCAAGAGAATGTCGAGGAAAAATCTCAAAGATCCTTCTCTTGCAATGCAAAAGGAGTTTTACGAACAAATCTCATAAATTCTTCTCTAGTGTAACACAAGAGAATTCTGAGGAAAGATCTCATAAATCCTTTTTTATTGCAATGCATGAGAGTTTTGAGAAGAAATAGCAGGAATTTTAGTTGAATGGCAATTTCCTTCACATTCTAGCTTTTAACTCTTCTGCATGTGCTGAAATGATCTTCGTTTGGAAGCTGCTCGGTATTTTTGCAAGCTACCCACCTAAGCTTCATGTTTGTGCAGATGCAGGATGCAAATCCTCCAAGAATTTTCACTGATTATTTTATATATTTGGAGATAAATTTTCTTCATTAAAACTGATGATAAAAACTGCATTCATTTCAAATTTTACTATAACATAGAGAGGTTTCGTAGCTCCATCCCTCCGAGGGGATATTTTCCAAAAAAATGACTCACATCAATGCTAGGCTCTCTTCATTAAAATCAGCTATATTATTGAAAAACTATTCAGTATAACTTTAGAAATGGTTTAAAACATTAACACTTGATTCAATGCTCTGTAAACTTAATACAAGATGAATAACAAGAATACCTAGTGACGCGTTTGATCTGTCATTTGATATCTTTTCCATATGCATGTGCACGTACTTGTAATATATTTATATAAGTATAAAGTATAAAGTTATCCCCTGTGTTGCTTTGTAGTTCCTTCAGAGGGTAGAAGTGAGGACAGAGAAGCCCTTGTGGGCGCAAATGATAAAAAAAACATCAGTTCATCAAAAGCCGCCGCGGTTGCGAACTAAAGTGAGCTGCACTTGCTCATGTTGTAGTCTCTGTGGGACAGTAACTCATGTTCAGAGAGAGAAAATGAGGCCATGAGGACATGAGGACATGAGGACATGAGGACATGAGGACATGAGGGCATGAGGACATGAGGACATGAGGACATGAGGACATGAGGACATGAGGACATGAGGACATGAGGACATGAGGACATGAGGACATGAGGACATGAGGACATGAGGACATGAGGACACGAGGACATGAGGACATGAAACATTAAGACTCTAAGAAAGCTAAAACTAAAGCCTTCAATTTCTGATATACATAAAAAGTTTTCGATTGCATTCAATTAATTACTAATTCTGTATCCCAATGCCACAAAAACTGAGGTTGGTAAGTGCAATTAGTCGCGATTGCAATTGTCAGCTCACAATTAATTAATTGGATAATTAAGTAAAAGAATCTTGGTATTTCTTCAGTTCGTCGAGACACAACAGATCCTATTAAAATTAACCACCATTTAAATTTTAAATGGTTTAAATTTACCTACTGTACGAATCAATCATATCATCGTACAAAAACTAGCAATTGTGAAAAGTTAAAAAGGAGAAAATGTACATGAACTCGTAAAAAGTAATGAATTGAGAAAAGTTAGTTAAAACACGCCCCAAAAAGTAAGATATTGAGAAAATTTGCCTAGAACACCCTATCAAATGAAACAAAAAATCATAAATCCAACAAAAACGTCATAAAAAGTATAAAATTAAGGAAATAAACCTAAAACAGGTTTGTGAAGATCTGAGAAAATTAGCACTGTTATTTGATGAGAAACACTGACATAAAAACGAAAACCCGTTAAAATGTGGACGATAAGTTTCTTCAGTAACTCTAGATCTGCCATGTCAGAAGATCATATAAATTCAAGGATAAAATCACCAATATTGGTTTAATGCTCGCCACCGAGGAATATAATTGGAAAAACTTCCATAAACATGAGACTTTTGTGCTCGGGGTGAGACTTACCATATGTTGCAAAGGGGGACGTGGAGATAAAGCATCTCTTAAGAAATATGATTCCTAAGCTGGGCAGTTACGGCCTTCTTCCAAGAGATAAGGAAAATATTCTTCGTTCCATTCTTATATCGGAATTTGAACATGACTTTTAAAGTATAGCCTCAATGAAGTTTAACTCATTTACACCAATATTACATTTTTGGGAATATTTCTGTTAGTTTCAGAATATTGTCAGACGGAACGTTGTTTTCTATAAACTGAATTAAACTTCTGTTTAAGTTTTTTTGTATCTTCAGTTGCTCACAAAAAAATTAATTGGCATAATTCATAAACAAATTTTGTTTTTATGGAGATAAACTTCAGACTTCATGATTTTTATTAGGATTTTTGGAAACGAAAGTCTTCAATATCTGGAATCTTTAAATTAATATTAGTACTATTTACTTTCAAATCAATGTTACTTCCTAATTTAATTTTTTCCTCGCATCAAAGCAACAATATTTCCTAGTCTTCCTTTTGAACACGATCTCTTGCAGTGAGTTGGTGGCATGGGTGAAAGTTTGAAGTTTGTAAGTGGGTATCTACATACTTGCCTCACTGATGTATTATATCTCCTGCCCTCTCTTATGTTTCTACTAGCATCTCTGATGTATTTACTTGTTTCACTGATGTACCTACTTGCCTCTTTAATGTTTCTACTTGTCTAGCTGATGCACCTACTTACCCCTCTAATGTTTCTACTTGTCTCACTGATGTACCTGGTCGACTGGTGAGCGAATCTGCTTGCGAGCGGGAAGACCCGGGTTTGAATCCCGCTACCGACATGGTTGACGCGGCTAGAAATACGGCATGGGACTTGGGTAAACAGCCGAATAATTATCGAAGTAATTATCCGACCCAAGAATGGGCCAGAAGGTTCGTTCCTATAGCCTCATTCTATTCTATTCTATTCTATTCTTACCTCTTTAATGTTACGAACCACTGTCTAGTGAGGCAATTCGATAAAAACCAGATTTAAATTATTGTTTGATGGAGTGATATTAATAGTCAGCTTCAAATCACCGTATAATGGAAACATTTCACAACGTTTGATTTCAAGTCCTTCTACTAACTACAAAAATATCATGAATGTCCAGTTTAAATCCCTTTGTCATGTACGAAATTTCCGCTAGGGTCATTTTAAGTTCATCAGTCTAGGACAAAAGTTAAATAATAACCAGTTTCAAATTCTTTGTATAAGACAGTTTCCATACGGGAAATCTTTCTTTCCATCACGAAGGTTTCAAAGGAGTAACTTTTTTAAGTGTTTCGTTCCAGCACAAAGGTTCCAGAAGAGTCAGTTTCAAGTCCTCCTTTCCAGCACAAAGGTTCCAGAAGAGTCAGTTTCAAGTCCTCCTTTCCAGCACAAAGGTTCCAGAAGAGTCAGTTTCAGGTCCTCCTTTCCAGCACAAAGGTTCCAGAAGAGTCAGTTTCAGGTCCTCCTTTCCAGCACAAAGGTTCCAGAAGAGTCAGTTTCAAGTCAAATCCTGCTATCGACGGACAGCTGCGATCCCATGGCCTGGTCCGCCCCTCCCTTCCCTCCAGAGAAAATGGGAGATTCGTCTCTGTATTTAATGAAGCTGTCGAGACCAGTAGCTGAATTTAGTCTTCATCCAATGGCCGGTGGAGTTTTCATTACTTCCCAGTATATTTACCGTGTAAGGAAAAGACCTCAGAATTTCTCGTGTTCCTTTTTCGCTATCTCCTTTTTCTGAAGCTCCTCCTGGAACACGAGAAAGCAGGTTTAAAGCCCAAACTGGAATTGAGTTTCTCTTGGAATGAGCCTCGTCGGCTGAAGTCAAAAGAAGATGGGTGATCGCGGAAAGAATTACAGATCTTGTCTGTTTGTTCAGCTGATCCGTTTTGTCCGTATGCTTTTGTACTGACTATTTGAAAGTCTCTCGTATGTGAAAGAAGGTGTACTTTAAAATAATGCAAACTGTTCCTTTAGTTGTACTTTGGAGTGAACTGCTAAAAGAAATATAGTGGAGCAGTTTACTTTTTCTAAATGTTTTCGACAGAGTAACTTATAATATTCAGCACTATCATCCCAATTTTATTTCCTCATCAATAAACTTTTGAACCTGTAAATATTCATCGAATAATGAAAATAAAGCGAATTAATTTTCAACAACAAAAAATTTATTTACAATAGAAAATTCCAGTTCGAAGTTCAGCAAGGCAATTTATATTCAGTGAAACAGGTGGTTTGGTCTCGAGAAAAAATAAATAATAAATACATATGATTTTTTTAAAAAGTGAGACACGTGTAATTGGTGGATTCAGGTACGATTTTAGCTAATCTAATTGAACACTATTACAAAAGCATAAAAAGCTTTGCACTTGAATAAGACAAAGTCTTCTGAAGCAACTGAAATCGGCCTTGTTTTAAACCATTCTGTAAGAGCTTTATCCTTCTTTTTTGGCGTAACAGCGCTTCTTAAAGTTTGTTCTTCCATTAGAGAGATGGTTCCTCGAAGGAACGACCCAGCTCCAGCCCTCTTGTGGAATAACTGAAGCAAAGAGAAGGAACCCTCCGCAGACTCTCCGCAGCTTAGCTCAAACAATACCGCCAATGAGGTGGAAGGAAATTAAATCCAGTCGTAGCGTTAAGAAATGTTCGGAGGGCTCTAGAACCCCCGCAGAGTTTATCTTCCAGCTTCCTATAAGATAAGTCTCGTATTTAGAAGTCTTCTGTAAAGTGATCAGCTAATTTAGCTCCTTGTCTCTACCATTGAAACTGAAATGTGGTCGATTTTGCACCTCTTCAGTGTGTGCTTGTTTCATTTCATGTTTTAATCAACGAAAAATGTTAAGACTTTATTTAGTTTTCGTTAAAAGAAGTTTCACGATGCAATGGTTTGTAAAAATTTTTTTTAATTTTGGTTTACCTAAAATCCTCAATGTATTTCATTTGTTCGTGCGTGCGTAACTAAATACGTATGTTGAAATTAATAGTATAGCTTCTTTGAACAAATAGAACACAGTGTGTTAATTTTCGAAAGGCGGATTGAAATTCATCTCTAACTGCTATGGAGCTCTTTTTTGGAGTTTTATCTTCGTGGTATTTTATTCCCCCAAGAACATGAAAAGGAAAACCTACTTAATTTGAGCTTATTCCAAAATCCAGGGTAAAAAAGCATTGTTTAACTTGGCCTTGGCTGGAGCCTTACGAGTCAGCTCGAATGAAATCTGTGCACGGCGCGTTAATGACGAAACTCTGCGGGAAAAACTCTCCATGGTTGAAGTCTGATGAGAGTCATAGAATCTCTGATGTCAAAAGTTAACCGGAGCCCTGGAATACTAATAATGCTCGTGCCTACTTCTAACTTTAAAAATCTTTTTCATATTAACAAAGATATTCTAATTTATTCCAACCGTAATGTGTTTCGAGCATTTTGAGCATAAGAATTCGTTACCAGAATTATCGAGACTTCGACCGATGTTTTCAGCAGACTTGATTAATTGATGAGTAAAACTCTTGGGTTTTACAGATTGCTGTCTTACCGTAAAAGACGTTTTATATGCTTCAAAACAAGCTAATCAATAACAATTGATAAATTTCCACGTACTTGCTTCTTTATTTCATAGAAATCCTCCAAGGTATTGAAAACTATTGATGGGGACGAAATTTGAACTCCAGAAATCGTTTTAAGATCAAATCGTCAGTATCGAACCAATCGATACTGGTCATATTGAATTTAGATACGTTAAGTAGCTCCTATCTCTGACCACATAATCCGAGAGGCTGGCAGCTAAAAGCCGATATTGATTTCCCAACTGTTATTTCCACGCAGAGCAGGAATAGATTGAAACAAAGGCAGCTCGGGTGCCTGTTAAACTTCAACTCAAGTGTACAAGGCACTGGGATCAAAGCGGGCAGGTGGTTTTGAGCACATTCAACTGTACAGTATACAGCAGCAGAGTACAGTGCATGACACTAGAGTACAGTATACAGCAGCAGAGTACAGTGCATGACACCAGAGTACAGAATACAGCACCAGAGTACAGTGCACGACACCTGAGTACAGTATACAGCACCAGAGTACAGTGCACGACATTAGAGCACAGAGTACGGCACCAGAGTACAGTGTACGACACCAGAGTACAGTGCACAGCACCCGAGTACGGTGCACAGCATGTTATCAAGTCCTAGTCTTCTTGGCAGAAAGTAACAAGAGAGGAATGTCTACGCAGGAATGTTAGAAAGTATGAACTTTGAATCTCTCTTTTTTGCCCCATCACCTGGCACTGGATAGAGAAATCGTTTGCAAGTAGTCAGCAGCTGTCCATATCCAGTTGAGTGTTGAGAAACATAATAATTAATACAGCACGAAAACTCTAAGTACTGGTTCCATAAAAAAGATTTTGAGCTCCTGGTTCAGTTGATTTCTAAGGGCCTAAAAAACATTATATGATAGTGCTTTCGGCCCGAGAAAAATTCATCGTGTTTAATTCCATGACTACATAAAATCTAAAACTTTAACTGTAATTATTCTACAATTTTGTAATATAGATTTCTGTTTTGATTGCTGGTGCATGGGGTAAGTCTATTAAACTCAGTCAATTATGCTCTGCTATCGAAGCTCATGTACATGATTCATAAAAACTTTTGATACAGAAATGAAACAGCAGCGGCAAATTTTATAATAAAACTACAAAATGAAACAGAAATTCACTTTCTAACTCTCCTTGATCTCTGCCAATCCGTTTGAAGCCCTTTGATCCCTCTGAAGTTTGCCCAATCGTTTGCCCAAGGAAAAAGATCCGGATATTTTCAGCTGGATTTCACGAAACAATACACAGGACCTCCGTGGAGTTTTCACATTAAATGAAACTTGCAATACGGTGGCATCCGCAGTGCAACTCCCACCCTACGTTCGGGAATGCCCTTTTCAGTAATCCTATCGGAGAAACTGAGAGCGATTTAAATCTGATACGGCATCATATATTGCTAAGCATTGACCTGAAAGAGAATTTTAGCAATAAGTGAATATTGAGCAAAATAATACACATAAAAATGACTGAACTCGTTGACGCTTAGTGATAATTAGACTTTTGCAAGCTCTTCAATTTGAACGCATCTCTCCTGTTTTTATAAATTGTATTAAGAATTTGTTATAAGAATCGTGTGAGACTGAAACAAAATATGAAAGGAATTGTTAATACTTTAGCGTTTGTCACCATAAACATACTTGTACATGTGTATGTCTACACTTAAAAATCTGCATACGTGATCATTACTGTAGCGCACACGTGTTAATGAAAAAATGGGTTTGTCAAAAGTTTAGACGTTCCGAAAAATGTAAATAATCTGAATCTTTGAACTGAGGTTTTTCCACAGAGGGAGGAAAATTGAGATTCAATAACAAACAGATGCCAGTATAATTTTTTTTTTAAATATGATAATTGCATTCATCCCTATTTGTACGTACTTCACTTCCCTTAAAATAAAGGATTTATACCATTTGCATTCGCATGTACTTATGTTTCAAGCAAGAATTAATACTGCAAGCTCTGGAGGCTATCAGATACACCAGAAGTGCAATTTAAACAATATGAATTTAGACCTTTCATGTTTAAGAAATTGAACTTATTCTTCGATTGCCTGGTCCTGCACGAAAACCGTGCTGGAAAAAATTCAGTTCCTTCTCCTATTCCAGACTTCATTACTGACAAAATCGAGGATTTCTAACATTTTACGATTTACTGACTTGCAAAAACTTCTTTATAGTCAAAGCTGGCTGGTTCGAGCCACGAAAGAGTTTATTTACATTTCAATTTCGTATCAGAAACGAAGCTTTTCAAAATAAAAGTTCTTCATCAGTTGCATAGAAGAAAGAATGAAAGAAAGAAAGAGAAAGGGTCTTCGCATTGGAGCCTTCAAAGAAAGAGTGGATCTGTGTGCTTTTTGAGTATTTAACACATTGCAGGATAACGAAATTTTTTTCTGTATGATCTTAGTTTTAATTACTTGGATTATCATAAGGTAATACAAATAGGCCCGAGCTGTCAAAAAGAATAAAATATGCGTTTGCAGTTAAGACCATTTTTTCAAATAAAACTTGCGCAGTTAAATTATTATTTCTAAGACTAAATGGCATCGTATTTGTATCATATTTTTGATCAATTCTTAATCAAAATTCGAAATGATGCTAATTTGTACAATTCACTTAGAAACTAAAACGTAGGTGTTCTATGAGTAAGTGTTACCTTGAAGTAGTTATTTTATCTAGAAAATATTCTGTCTTGTCAGAAAAACTTCCATTTCTTATCTTCCTTCAATTTTAAAAGGTTTTCTAGTGCACAAGATGGTGTTTACTACGAGAAAAACAAGAAATAAAAACGGTTTTCTGCATATAAATGACAACCCAGCCTTTCCCTGTATGAAGTCCTATCACAATCCTGGGCTAGCAAATGTTCCATCGTCTACCCTCTTTTTTACCCTAAATTCACTGCAAAATTTCCTAATCCAAGAGTTGAGGACCGATCATCTGGATTTGCCCAGCGTTAAAACCCCCAATTTGTTCCTCGGTTCCTAAATCGGGAAACTTGCAAAACCTGCGAAAGAAAGTGCAAGTTTTTTCCTTCAGCGAACGAAGCCAGAATTGAGTGCTAAAAAGAAAGGGGAAAGTTGATTGCTCATTCTAGCTAGAATGTGCTAAGTTGTCATACATGTCTGTTGATAAAGGGGTTTTAGTATCATTTTGGTAGTCGTTACTTGGTCATTTTCAAGAGACAGAACACTGACCAGGATTGCGTTGATGAAAACCGTAGTTAGAATGTTTCAAGGATATTAATCCCACAAATTAATTTCATGAACACGACTCATTATTATTCAGTAGATTTTGTCTGTTTGAGTTTTTCATTACATATAAGTATGTTAAATAATAAACAAAGTGTAAAATATGTATTTCCTCTTAACTGTTATTGTCGTAATTTCTCATATTCGTGCAGAGTCCTCCCTAGAGTTAATATTCTTCTGAAGACCGAAGTATCCTTGCTCGTTTTTAGAATTCTTTGGTCAGGTTTCTTCGAGTGTTTATGAAATTTTGTGGTAAATATAGAGTTTTTTCGGTAATTTCTGAAATTTCTTCGTTACCCAAGTTGCCTTGGTAGAATTCTGTAGTTCTTTATAGCTGCAGTAGGCTTTCAATGCTGTTCAATCTTTTAATGGTTTGTCTTTGCGACAGCCTTCTGAATTTCTTTCCAAAGTTTTATTTTCTATTTCGCTCATGAAAAATTCAAACCATCCGGTTTCCAGCCATTTTACAGGCCTCTATGTGCACAAAAGTTCCCTGCAATCAAGTGAATGGAAACTTATTTTAAATCTGGCAGCAGCATTTCAATTTGGGTCTCAAATTGTCAGGCTCTTGAAATATTGTACAGATGAAAAATGGCTAAAATTGCACAGAACAAAACAGGCCCTAAAATCACGACGTAGAGAATTAGGAAAGCTCAGAATAGTCGTACATTTACAATATGTACGGCATGGGACTTCGGTATACGGCATGGGACTTCGGTATTGAACCAAGAATGGGCCAAACGGCTCGTTCCTATTGCCTTATTCTATTCTATATTTGATACTTCTGCCCTTACAGAGTAGGTGAGAAACATTCAAAAGCCTTTTTCAGGTCATTGAAATGGCTGTGAGTAGTATTGTAGCGAAAATGAGAGGAATTTTTCAATATAAAAATTGTAAAAATTGACTGAGTAGGAGGGACGTCTAAGGCCATGGCTTAGTTAAATCACGAACAGAGTCCTGCGCTTATATTTTTTAAAACAAAGTTTTACTTTTCGGATATATTTATTGCTGTTGTGTAACACCCATTCATACAGACAGAATAAAATGAAATTACGCATTTGAGAAGCTAATATACCTCATGAAAACTCCCAGTGGGCATTTGCCCTCTTAACTCTTTCGCTACCGTTGGGTTAACATGTCCCAAACAAACTTTAAAAATCATTCCCTTTAGTCCCATATTCTAAATGTTTCGTTCAAAATTACGGCAAAAATACATAGAGATTAGTAACGATAAGTGGTGATTTACACAATATTTTGATCAGTAAGAAAATAATTTGGTCGTGAAAAGGTTAATTGAGTAATTTTTTTTCAAGTCCGTTTGGACGAGAGAGACCAACTGAAAAACTCTGATCTCTTTTGCATCTCGTACCACAGACACGAAAAAACATTGTGCAGTTTCAGCATAAAATATGTTTTCGATCAGAGAAACTCGTTTCCGTCGGTGTACTAGCTTAGAATATGCACTTTATGCGTTCTGCCATGTAGGTGACATGTCCTAATCTAACCGTCCATTCATATTAATGAAAAATCATCTCTTGGAGCGAAACTGTATATAATAAATGCGTTATCAGCTGTTGTTACAAGAAAATATGTATATATAAATAGGAAAAGTAACGAAAGATTACCAATATGCAGCATAGAAAAATTATATATCGAGATCATCTCAGCCAAACATTACCACACATTTAGATAACTTCTATTTAACACTTTTTCACACTCCACGTTTTACTGTAAGATCTCTGAACGATGCAATGCACCAAAACACAGCACATCATTCAGCCTTTGACCCAGCTAGAAGCTGACAAGAGGATGTGAATGTAAAGGCAGGTAATTCTAAAGTTATTCATGTCAGGTATTTGAACTTGAAATTCTGCAGAGTCAGCTCAATCTCGTCAGTGTACAACGTGCACCAAATTCCCCAGCCAATCACGAACTTGAGTGGTTAAACCATCATGTGGTGTAGGAGTACAGAACGTGATGTAGGAGTACAGCATGTGAGAGTACAGCATGTGGTGTAGGAGTACAGCATGTGGTGTAGGAGTACAGAATGTGATGCAGGAGTACAACATGTGATGTAGGAGTACAGTATGTGATGTAGGAGTACAGCATGTGAGAGTACAGCATGTGGTGTAGGAGTACAGAATGTGATGTAGGAGTACAGAATGTGATGCAGGAGTACAACATGTGATGTAGGAGTACAGCATGTGATGTAGGAGTACAGAATGTGATGTAGGAGTACAGCATGTGATGTAGGAGTACAGCATGTGAGAGTACAGCATGTGATGTAGGAGTACAGCATGTGGTGTAGGAGTACAGCATGTGATGTAGGAGTACAGAATGTGATGTAGGAGTACAGCATGTGATGTAGGAGTACAGCATGTGATGTAGGAGTACAGCATGTGGTGTAGGAGTACAGCATGTGATGTAGGAGTACAGCATGTGATGTAGGAGTACAGCATGTGATGTAGGAGTACAGCATGTGATGTAGGAGTACAGCATGTTATGTAGGAGTACAGCATGTGGTATAGGAGTACAGTATGTGATGTAGGAGTATAGCATGTGGTGTAGGAGTACAGCATATGATGTAGGAGTACAGCATGTGATGTAGGAGTACAGCATGTGATGTAGGAGTACAACATATGGTCCTTCTGAGCGATCTTATCTTCTGAGTGACGTTTTCGTGTTGTTTATCGAGTATCTCCTGGACAATCGCAGAACGTTTTCTAACCGTTTTCATGAAGACTAAAATATTTATCAAGTGTTTGCTAAAGATCTAACGGGCGAATCTAAAACATGCTCAGGATATTTCTTTAATACTGAACAAAAATTAGAGCAAGAATTCACTTTAGGTTCTCGCTACAGCTCCTCTGAAACTTTCTCAACGAAAATCTAGCAGACAATCTCGGTGCAGTGGTTCACATCGGCAGATCCTGAGGAAACCATTGAGATATTTCTCTTTTGAAGCAACCAGAAGAACTTTCGATTACTTTTGTAAGGCTGTGATAGTTTGGTAATTGGTGTTACTTGGAGGTGTAACTTACGGGTGTAAGCTAAATATGTGGCACCGAGATGTAACTTGGATGTGCAACTTGGGGTACAACTTAGAAATGTAACCTACAGGGGCAAGCTAAATATGTGACTTAGAGATGTAACTTAAAGGTGTAACTTGGAAATGTAACATGGAGAAGCATGCCAGCAGGCAGGTAGGAAAAGAAGCAAGAGAGGCAGTTTTATGCCCACAAGATGCCTCAAGGTCTCCCTCTGGGAACGAAAGCTCACATGCCTCACGGCCAGCAGGGTGAGGGTAATGAGGGTAATATTGCATAAGGGGTGGCAGGTGTAATGGGCCACTTGGGTTAATGAGGGTAATGTGCCACTTGAACTAATGAGGATAACTCTAGACTCATGGTAATATGAGTAATAATACTGCGTAAATGCTAACCAGAGCACCATGACACTTGGTGTAACAAAGGTTATGAATCACAGAATCCAGAAAGGATAGTCTTTGCCCCGAAGATGTGGGAATTGTTCACAAGAGGTAATGAGTATAACTAGAAATACGAGAAGCTGAGGGAACTGCATCGCGTTGCTACCCTACGCTGCAATAAGTAATCGAGCTACCGGAACCCTCGAGTGGAAAAAACAATTAGGCTTCATACGGCGCTGCAGCAGCATTAGGAAATTACTTTTACTTCAAAGAACACAGAGAGAACAGCAACATTCCAACTTTTGGGTTGGTAATATATCTGCACCCACATAGGTCACCACGGAACATGGTACGGACTTCCGATTGTCAAACAACTATTCCCTTTTGCTACCACATTTTTCCACAGAAATAATTACACTCATTGCAAAATGACGACCACTAACCGCGGTCGCATAGCCAAAGGCTCTACGCACATTCAAATTCTCTATGATGAAGGTATCTACGTTACAGCTGTATATCTCAAAACAAGGGCAAGAATGACAAAGATAATAAAGTTAACACTATATAGAAGATATAAAATTTATATCGTGAGTACTCTTTGTGAAACGTAACCTTTAGTACCTCTCATATCAAAGTTCTATAGTATCTTTGAAGTAACTACATACATATACCCAACAGGGGGAGGAAAAAACAGGCAAGATTTATACGTATAGATATTTTATGTGTGTAAATCTGTTGCACGTATATAAAACGTTTGTTAATTTGAATAAGTCTGTCCATTTGAATTATGGGGACTGACATTTCAAAAATAGGGCATTTTTATTTATTGACCAAAGTGAACTTCAAAAAATGCAAGTTTGTCTTTCTCACATATGCATTCGAATCACAGACGTTGGGAAGCTCCAGGCAAGAAATAAAGAGCTATGGTAAGAAAAATACATTTTTCCTACGCGTAGAAATGCAAGACACCTGAAGGGCTTCTCTATTTGAACGACGTTTTGTTTTAACCTGAAATGAATCTATAATTTAAATTCCCGTTTTTTATTTCCCTCAAAATTAACATTCATTTAACTTATAAACTTCAACTTCTTGTATCAATAAAGCACACCGACGCTGCTAGGTTGCGCTCGTTACTTCCTTATATGAATAATTTAATTAATCTGCAGAGGTATTGAATCCATTGCTGGATTTTAAACTTTTATTTATACTGAGACCTTAAAGCTCTTTGAACTGAACAGCGACACTATTTGTTCCGTGAATCCGCTCGTAAATTGCAACACTTTTTGTTTAGATTTATCTTTACTCGAAGCAGGATTCTGCATTGCAATGTTCCTCCTAATTTAATAAACTATGGAGATATTCTTTATTTGCATTGATTTTTCTTAATACGTCCCTTCCCTCAACCCTCCCTCTACACTTGCTGCTCACAGGAGCTCCAAAACTGAGATTCGTTGCATCGGAAACATGCAAACGGAACATGTAAACAGGACATGTGAACAGGACATGTAAACAGGACATGTAAACAGGACATGTAAACAGAACATGTAAACAGGACAGGCAAACAAGACATACAGACTGGACATGCAGACATGACAATAAAACATGACATGCAAACAAGACATGCAGACATGACAATCAAACATGACATGCAAACAAGGACATGTAAACAGGACCAGCAAACAGGCGCTGGCATCGGAAAGTTGCGGTATGTCGCTGTCGCTCCTGTCATCCGCATCTCCGCAAACCGTAACTTTGGAGCACGCCTTCACTGGTGCGCTTATGAACTTAAATTAAATGTCCCTAAACTCCTGAAACTGTTCCTTAGTCAATGGTCAGGCTTCAGGTGTGTGATGAGGAGGGTGAGTGAATTCCATCGAGAATAAAGAACAAATAGAAACGTTTTTTAGAGCATGTGGAGAACGTTTGACTATGAGTAGAAAATTTGTAAGCGTTTGCAGTTAGGTAAATTTTGCAAAATGTTAACAAACTTCAGTAATAAGTGGCTTGTAACTTCTTTGAAATTAATCAGATCAACAAAATAGTCATTAATTCATCTTTCAATACATACTTATTACATAATACATATTTTTATTATTTCGGAAGATATGAGACCTGAATAATAAACAAACATGTCATGAATAACATGCCCTGAATAACATTCAAACATGTCATGAATAACATGCCCTGAATAACATACAAACATGTCATGAATAACATGCCCTGAATAACATACAAACATGTCATGAATAACATGCCCTGAATAACATACAAACATGCCCTGAATAACATACAAACATGTCATGAATAACATGCCCTGAATAACTAAGAAACATGACCTGAATAATATACAAACATGCCATGAATATCATTCATAGCATAAACCTTGACTTTACATACCTGCTTTATAATATCCTCAACCTCAAAACGTCATCACGCAGCAGGGACATCACTACAGTCGTAGATAAAACAATTATTCTAAATGCACACTAGAAACTATTAAATTGTGGTGATTTTCAGTACATTTTACTGATTCTTTATCTGAGCATTCCAGTAAATTTCTGCCCCTTCTCAGTAAATTTTACTTGTACCTCCTAGTAAATCATCGCAGTAAACTGATGCCTCCCTGTACATTTTATAGATGCTTCCTGGTAAAATTAACAGGTGTCCTAGTAAATTGTGCCTGTGTCTCCCAGTCAATTTCACCGGAAGAAAACCTGTCTAAGAATAAAATGATTTTTTTTCATTTTTGCATGGTTAAAAGCTTTTAAATCACAGAAGTTGGTGCAGCGACCACACAGCTTCGGCTTCAGAACACATCGTTTTCTTGTGCAAATTTCACCTACTCTTCCATTTAGTGTTAGGGAAATCGTAGTTTCTGCCCCACTATTTGAAAGCAAAATATCCGCCAGTAATCGGGTCTGGAACGTCAGGAATGTTGCAGGAATGCTATTCCAAATTACCTTTGGGAGCTTGTTTCTTGGGTAGCTCGAGTCCATCTTTTTTATTCTCGAAATCAATACACGAAATTTTAACTCCGTTGTTGCGCTGCAACAGGACGGTAATATTTAGAATTTACCTGTGCTCACACGAGCAGCTGTGCTCACACGAGCAGCTGTGCTCACACGAGCAGCTGTGCTCACACGAGCAGCTGTGCTCACACGAGCAGCTGTGCTCACACGAGCAGCTGTGCTCACACGAGCAGCTGTGCTCACACGAGCAGCTGTGCTCACACGAGCAGCTGTGCTTACACGAGCAGCTGTGCTCACACGAGCAGCTGTGCTTACACGAGCAGCAATAGTGTTATGTATCACAACTATGACAACAGTAACAACTGTGATAACTGTGACAACTGTAGTAACTGTGACAACTATAGTAACTGTGACAACTGTAACAACTGTGACAACTGTGACAACTGTAGTAACTGTGACAACTGTAACAACTGTGACAACTGTGACAACTGTGACAACTGTGACAACTGTAGTAACTGTGACAACTGTGACAACTGAGACAACTGTGACAACTGTGACAACTGTGACAACTGTGACAACTGAGACAACTGTGACAACTGTGACAACTGTGACAACTGTAACAACTGTGACAACTGTGACAACTGTAACAACTGCAACAACTGTAACAACTGTAACAACTGTGACAACTGTGACAACTGTGACAACTGTGACAACAGAGTTAAACAGTTCGCGTTCTGCACCATCATAAGTCAGATCTTAAAGTTCATTCCACGCGGGATTTACATTCCACAAAACTTATTTAAATTCTTGATTCAAATTCTGAAAATCACCCAGAAAATACTAAGACGAATTTCAAACTATTTAGGAAACGTGTCCATATGGGATATTTTCCATGAATTTTGTACAAGCATTTTTAAATTTATACAGACATGCCCACTTTTCTCAGCAGGTATGGAATAGTGATATTTTATGAGGACGGCCATTTTGTTAGGAAATTGCTTTAACGCTTACATGAAGGACTAAGTAATTTACGTTTTATTTAGAGAAAAAACGTTAATTGTAAATTATGTCTTGACTTAAGTGCAATAATTACATCAGAATATGTTTTACGACATTTGAAATATTACACTTATATTAGAATCCTCTATTTGACATTAATAAAAATACAACGGCACTTGGATCGATACGACGATAGAATAAAGACTACATTCACATCAGAATTTACTATAGTCAATCAGAATCATATATATTTTTGGATTACACGTAGGACATTAAAAATACTACATTTTGCGTGAATTTATTTACTACCCGTGAATATATAGTCATTCCAAAGTTTAATTTACCGCAGTAAAATGTTAATTGAACAGCAGTAAGTGAGAAAATAGTAAAAGTTCTACATCTACGCAAATATCTAGTTTCAACACCACGAAAAACTAGACCAGGGAGTTCTAGTTTCTAGTTATCAGCTCCTAGTTATCAGTTCCTAGTTATGAGTTTCTAGGTTTCAGCCCCTAGTTATCAGTTCCTAGTTAGCCCTTCCTAGTTATCATTTCCTAGTTATCAGCTCCTAGTTATCCCTTCCTAGTTATCCGCTCTTAATTATCCCTTACTAGTTATCAGCTGCTAGTAATTTGGCGCATGTTTTCTGCCATGTGACAGCACGTGAGTCAACAGGTAGTTGTGCCATGCAGAAATGAGGAGACAATACAACGTACGGCGGCTCCCAACAGCAACAACTCTCTTTGAAGTAATGTAGCACGTCACTCATAACTGCAGCACTACACTCACCACTGCAACACGTCACTTATAACTGAAGCACTACACTCATAACTGCAGCACTACACTCACCACTGCAACACGTCACTCACCACTGCAACACGTCACTTATAACTGAAGCACTACACTCACCACTGCATGTCACTCGCCACTGCAACAAGTCACTCGCCACTGCAACACGTCACTCACCACTGCATGTCACTCGCCACTGCAACACGTCACTCACCACTGCAGCACGTCACTCATAACTGCAGCACGTCACTCATAACTGCAGCACGTCACTCATCACTACAGCACGTCACTCATCACTACAGCACGTCACTTATAACTGAAGCACTACACTCACCACTGCATGTCACTCGCCACTGCAACACGTCACTCGCCACTGCAGAGACGAGGTACCAGTTACACCACCGTCATGCTCGTCAGCTGCTGCTCAGCAAGCGTCCTGTCGTCACACAGCTCCTCGTCACGTACCAGCAGGTGCTGCTGGTACGCTGGTACTCCTGTACGGTACCACAACTGCAGCTTCAGGGCACGTACCGGCCAGTTAGCTACAACTGGTATCTGTAAAATACAAGCGTTTCAGTTAACACATTGCCTGCGATTGCCAGACCGGTGTAAATCTTCACTTTGTACACATAGTCACTAGAAGGTTCTGAAAAAATTACAGAACCTAACCTAAGTGGTCCACATACGTACCACTTCGGAGTCAACGTGTTAATCTTAAAAATTCCTACTCGTTTTACAGGACTTTAATCGTGTGGCTTCAAAATACGTGAGAAGATCCGTGCATAATTTATGATTTATCAGGAATATTTTTTCTATTTTTTCTCTTTTTTGGGCTCTCGAAGCCTCTTTTAACGGTCGTGTGAAAGTTCAATACTTATTTTAAAGTCGTGTTAAAATTTTCAAAGAGCTCGAACTCAAAATGTGAAAATGAGAGTACGGAGCAGAACTTTTTATGGTTCAACTTGAACATATTCTGCTTAAATATTATTCAACTTCACAACTTGATTAAATATGAACTGTACTACGAATATTTTGCGTAGTAACCAGTAGCACGGTCTAAGGTATTTTAAATTATTCAGTCGTTATCAGCATTTATTTTATTTGTTTTCTGCATCATAATTCCTTCCAGCATCGATGTACCTCAACCTTCTTTCCAACGTTCCTAAAATCCTCGAAAAACTGGCGAATTTTCTCAAAAATATAAAAGTAAAATTCATTTCTACACATCATCTTCATTTTCATTATAAATAAAGAGAATATTTGTCACGTTTCTTCTTGACTTCATTATTATCTTTTAGCCTTTCTAATTAACGACATTTAGCTTTTGTGATAAATAGACAAGTGAAATTAAGTACCAAAGAAAATTACATCTAAATTTTAATATTTTGAACCGCTTTCCAGCGTTATTCTTCCCTTACCAGGGCATGATTTTAGTTTAATCTACTCATCATCTCGGCTTCACAGTTTTAGACGTCACACAGAATCATACAATCTTTATTTTCAGACACAAATAACACGGAAAAAATAGGTTTTCAAGCGTACCTATGTTACACATTGAGCACGTAACTTTTGCCATTGCATTTACCATCAAGTTTACAATTTTGGCGTACCTCCTAGCGCTCTCCTGAAGGGAATACGACCGTTATCTTCATGCTGGGAGACGCGTCTGAAAGAAAAGTTGTCTGCTGGGACACAGAAATTCAGACCTCACAACACTCTGGAACGTTGAACAAAAAGGCCTTGCTTTTGGAAGAGCAGACGAGGAGTTTGGGTAATTTTATAGCAGAGTTTTCAGCTCGGTATTCATGATACGCTCATATTAATATTCCAAAAAGGTTTGCATCATATTTTTCGGTAGTTGAAGACCATAATTTCGTTGAAAGATACTGAATGGACTGTTCTGTATGTGTCCTATAATTGAATATCATTTTCATGAGCACCTATGAAATTAAAGCTACACTTGACACATTCAGACACTATGATGGTTAAAAACCCATGACGTATGATCTATAACCTATAACCCATGACCTATGACGTATAACCTATAACCTACTGCATGGCAGCATCACCTTTATCACCTAAACACAACACAACTGGACGGCGGAACTCTGTTCCAGACCTGCACCACGTGGCTGACATCAACTCTGCAATGAGCCAAGTTCTCTAAATTAGGCCTACAATGCCTCGGCCTATATCTTAGGCTTAAAGTGTTCCTGTCAACATGTTAGGCCTATAGTATTAGGCCTGTAGTGATCCTGCTGACAGTGATAGACTAACTGTGTTAGGCTTATAGTGTCGAGCGTACGCAGTTAATTGTACAAGCTTAGGCTTACAGTGTTAGGCTCACAGTAATGGGTCTAGTCTGTTAGGCCTACCATATTAGTCCTACTCTGTTAGGCTTAACAGATTAGGCTCACGGTGTTAGGCCTGCTGTGTGGCCCATTGTGTTAGGCCTACAGAGTAAGATCTACTGGGTTTGGCCTGCTGTGACGGGCCTACACTGTTAAACCTAAATTATCAGGCCTACATTAATAGGCCTACAGTGTTGAACATACTGTGTTAAACTCATTGTATTAGACTAACTGTGTTAGGCCTACAGTGTTTGGCATACGGCATTCTGGCCTACGGGAATAGGCCTACTTTGTTAGATCTGCTGTGTTAGGCTTGCTGTGCGAGGCCTATCATGCCGTATCCATGATACCCAGCAAGCTATGTTGTCGGCAGCGGGGCAAAACTTTGTCCTGATTGCTCAATATCAGAGAACTTGGAGAGATCCTGGTTCCTGCCAAGCCTGTGGTTATTGTTGCTTGAGCTCCTCTCTTTTATGGACCTAACATCGTCGTGTGTCCTCTAGGCTGCGAGAGGCTCGAGGCTGGACCCTCACTCCCCCCCTTTTCCTTATCTAAAGACAGTACTTCAAGAGTTAACCCTTTAGCGACGAAAAGGACCATACGGTTCTCTTTTACGGTCTTTGGGAGAATTGTTCTAATAATTAAACAGTGAGCAATATGAGGTTACTACTAGGTTTGAACGCGGCGGCATGTTACAGCGTCGTTCTTTTGGCTGCCTGGCTCTCAGCGTGCTTCATTGCATCAGTGTACAGACGGTCTTTATGAGCTTAGACGTACAAACTAGAAAAAAAATTGATCGCTAAAGGGTTAACCCTCAGCTAGCTGAAGGTACGACACGCTGATGCCCGCACTTAGTGCTGTTGCTGGCACACACGCTGTGTTGGGGAAGTCGGAGCGGAAGAACTGGTATCTCCTCTCTCACAAGGAACTTTTGTAAAAGTGTTGTTTTATCTGATGTATTAGAAATGACAAAGTATACAAAACTACATTAGATGTGTGGTGAAGAAGGCAGGTACGTGGTATTATTGGCAGGCATTTAGTATTAATGGTAAACATGGAGTGTTAATGGTAGGTGCGTGCTTTTATATTATTGGCAGGCATGTGATATTATTCAGTACAGAATTATCTATAATTCCACTGCTTAAAGAACACTTCTTTACAATTCTCTATAATTCTACTCAACGATGCTTAATATTTGTGGTTTACAATGCATTAACAACTTTCCTTTCCTGGATTTTCCTGTTTAATTAACAAATTTGCAACATAACGTTTCACAATTATAATATATTTACAATATACTCTATTTTGCAATACTTCGTTTTCTACTTCATAATTGGCTGCACGATGATTTAAATGCTGTTTATACCAGGTATGTGTAAATTATGTCTCTTTACGAACATTATTTTCTCTTAACAGGCGGGTCATTTCTTTCTTTACGGGCAGATTATTCCTGCTTTTACGAACAGATGATTTTTATCTTTTTGAGCAGATTATTCCTCTCTTTGCTGCAGTTTATCTATTTTTGACAACGACAAAACCATGGGCGCTGTAGATTCGTTAGTATAATTTTTTACATTCTTCAAGACTTTTCTTTACAACCTTTGTTGTATCACTCAATTTCATCATTGATGTCCCTCCTGCTGTATTGTTTTAAGATATCAAATGATGAACGTCTAATTGAAATTGTTTCCCAAATTTCTACAAACGTTGACCACCCCATAGCCAGCCACTCAATTCCTTCTATTGCTTTTTCATTTTCGTCTCTCCTGCATTCTTCCCGGCACACTTTATACCAAACTCTTTCCTACCTGTCTTAGAGGCCCCGACTGACATGTGTTGTGCGTGTGCAGGTGGAGAAACTTGTTGGCACGTTCCTACGTGTATATTTCAATAAAATAGTGAGATTTTTCCACTTGAATCTGGAGATTTTGACATAAAGTGTATTGTTTTCTCCAAATTCAAATACTTTCCTGGAACGTTGGATACTTTTATTCAAACCCGGATACTTTCACAAAAATACAAATACTCGCCACAAATCCCAAAATTTCACAGCAAATCTGTGAATTTAACTTCAATCTCGACGGCTTTACTCTAATCCTGATATTTTCTTGTCAATCGTAAATATTTTAGAAAAGCCTGAACACTTCCTTTTTTAAACCCTCCACTAGAGTGACCTCAGAGATCTCCTCCTTACTCACTACTTTTCCCTCTCCCTCTCTCCCTCCCTCTCCCTTTCTCCTCTTTCTCTATTCCCTCTTCCCTCATTCACCCACTCCCCCTCCCACTAGAGGATGAGGGTTGCCTTCATTTTTCAGCGCACAAGACTGGAATGCCTCAAGAGTTGCAGCAGCAGCCGAGGCCCTCATTTATCTGGCAGTGCTATTTCACAGCAGGTGCTGATGGTCCAAGTTGCACGCTGGAATAAGGAGATTACTTCCTGTAATCAACAGAAGATCATCTTCTACAATCATTAGATCATCTTCTGCAATCATTTTATCATCTTCTGCAATCATTAAGGAGTCGTCTTTTGCGGTCCTTAGGATTCTTTTATCGTTAAGAAACTGCTTCTTATAATTATTGAGATTCCATCGCCTGCAATCATTAAATTGCCTCCTCCAATGGTCAGACGCAATAATTGCTACAAAATACAAAGGTGGTTCTCCAGCTTGTAAGAAAAAAAGTAGTTCTATGGCTAGATAGCATCAATTGAGGACTCAGAACCTTTTCAGTTTCCTTTCTTCTGAGCTCTTATTGGCACGCCACAGCATCAGCAGAGACACCTCGACGACCTCGTCATCTGTGAAGGAAGTATGGGACTAATTGACAGTACCCTTAATAGTACTGAACACCCGTCCCAATAACCCACAGTCAGCAACACTTGCTCTTACACCAAGCACATAAAAAATGCTACTGGTCTGTGAACGAAATGTATTAGAAAATGTGTTTAAAGAAGCGGTTGCACACTTGCTCTTTTTATGTTTAATACACTGCACACTCACTAATTTTATTACTTGACACTGCACACTCACTATTTTTATGTTTTTTATACTGCACACTCACTATTTTTATGATTTTACACTGCACACTCACTATTTTTATGATTTTACACTGCACACACACTATTTTTATGATTTTACACTGCACACTCACTATTTTTATGTTTTAAACATTGCATACTCACTATTTTTATGTTTTATACAGTACTATTTTTCCTATTTAATACATGCTCGAGATTTCCCTTCACTTTCCGATGTTTTTGAATCTATCGCAGAGCTCGTAGACTTGATTTCATTTTTTCCTCTAATTTAATTTAGTCGTATTTTTTGTACACCAACACTTCAGCTAATATTGTGTCGTTATATTTTTAGCACTATCTTGTAGGAATAATATTAGTCGCAGGAATAATACTTCGTAGGAACAATAAACTCAAGATAAAATTGTTTTGTTTGAACAATAGTAGTCATATTAATAATATTTTTATGAATAAAAGTAGTCGTAATAAGAATATTTTGTAGGAATAATAGTAGTCGTATAAGCTTTAAATACTTAAGGTTTACCTCATATTTTTTGTCGTATATCATTCATGAAGTAAGACTAGAGAAAAAGTGGCGCAATACAACAATATTGCGACTGAAATAAAAATCTTATTAATATTTCACTCTGATCACACTTGATGTAGCTGCCAGCCAGCCAATACAACTGAAGGAGTGAAAAAGATTACTTGAACATATTATTACAAAAAACGGTTCATAGTAAGCATATTTCAAATGTACATAATTCCTACAGTTTATGTATCGTCAGTTGATTATTTTATTTTACTTACCGGTATATTCTGATGTGACTGCTCCGAAACATGCAGCTTTTAGTAGCAGAAGTTTCAGAAATAATTTCAATCCTATACGTTTTTTAAGTTTCATTTTTCACATATTTCAGTTGATACTTTCACTTTATTATCCCACTATATAATAATACCAAACTTATTACTTGCTTGCTTGCTTCCTTGGTCCGTCTCTGTCACGCTGTTAAGGATTTAGATAGGAGGAAATTCGGTAGGGTATACATGTATTGTAAGCATTGCATTGTGGATACCAAAGGCACAGTCTTCAGTGTGGAAACTCCTTCAGAAAGGCCGCGTCCACTGGCAAATATAATGAAATAATTCAGTAAAAAACACGTGAATTTTCACGTGTGGGTCTACTAGTCCAGCATAAAGAGTAACATCTTAAGACTCCTGATGCTGCTTCCAGCGACTATTCCCGCCCTCTGTAGTGCGACCTGAAGCAGTGACTCGTAGGGGCGCTAGATGTGATAAGAGGTCGTTACTCCGAGTGTCCTGCGTCGCAGGCAGGACGTGATCTTCACTCAACCACTGTCTGACTGAAATAAAGTAGGCTAGGAAATTCGAACCCGGGACTCATGCATCGCAAGCAGGAGACGCTCCACATTCGACCATAAGGTCCTAATGTGTAAAATTTCACAGCACAGAATATTCATACATGTTAAGTGCACCTCACACACAGCCCTGGAAGCCTCAGATCTTAGGACGTTCATAATTCGAATGAGCAAACTGTTCATTGTCAGTGAGACGGCGCGTTTATTGAGGTAGAAAACGACACTTCTCGTTTTCTATGACGATGAGGCATCAAATTAAACAGAACAACGGAGTGCTTACATCAGTGATGTAGGCACCTGTCGTCCGTTGATTGGCTAATTAATCTTCTCTTTGAAGCGCTTCGTTAAAATGTGCTCTAGGAGATGAACATGAAGGTTTTTGCGCGGTGCAGAGTGTTGATGTGTTTAATGGAGCAGGTGCATAGTGTTGATGTGTTTGTTGGATCAAGTGCAGAGTGTTGATATGTTTGATGGAGCAGGTGCAGAGTATTGATGTGTTTGACGGAGCAGGTGCAGAGTGTTGGTGTGTTTGATGGAGTAGGTGCAGAGTGTTGATGTGTTTGATGGCGTTCATCCCCTAATATGTCCTAGTCCATCCATACATAATGAACGTGATGTGTTATGCACTTCTCATGCCTCATCAACATGACTCATTGAACGGGAGTGGATTTTATATGCAGTAAAGCACGTTAGTAACATGGCACTATAGTATTTAGTAGTAATACAACACGTTAGTATTAGCATTAAAGCAACACGAAAGTATTTTATCCGTTGTGCAGCACGTTAGTAATAATACATGTCACTACTTTATTAGAAATAAAACCCGTTGGTAAAATCTAAATATTAAGGATTCAAATTTCCCTCCAACTTTAACGTTTAACTTACGTGTTTATTCATATACTATGTATCCATATACTGTTTATCCATATACTATGTATTCATATACTGTGTATCCATATACTATGTATTCATATACTGTGTATCCATTTACTGTGTATCCATATAATATGTATCCATATACTATGTATCCTTATACCATGAATCCATATACTATGTATCCTTACACTATGAATCCATATACTGTGTATCCATATACTATCGTCTATAGACGGAAACTATCGTAGACTAGACCATGATGGACGGAAATTATAAATAATTACTGTTGTTTACAGTTACTCTGATTGATAAGAAATCTCCACGATTTGGAACTTCCAGCGACATTCCCTCGTAGACAGGAGATGCAGGACTCTGGAGTTTGCAGTCAATCCTTCAACTCCGTGAATTTCCAGCAAGTCAGACTCCGACTCCGACTCCGACTCCTTCGTGGTAATTTTCTCTCTACTCTGACTTCGACTCCGACTCGTTAGTGGTAATTTTCTCTCTACTCTGACTCCTACTCCGACTTCTTAGTGGTAATTTTCGCTCTACTCTGACTCCTACTCCGACTTCTTAGTGGTAATTTTCTCTCTACTCTGACTCCTACTCCGACTTCTTAGTGGTAATTTTCGCTCTACTCTGACTCCTACTCCGACTTCTTAGTGGTAATTTTCTCTCTACTCTGACTCCGACTCCAGAGTCGTGATCAGCAGTGACTCAGGGAGACAAGCTGACGACGACATAATTTCAATAGGAATGACTGCCGTCCGTCTCCTAACAAACACTTTATTCTATTTGAAGAATTTTGTCTGTCAATATGTGTTGAAACACGCGTGTGGTGGAAGAACAACTTAGAGAACAACTTATAACAAACTGCTCAGAACAAACATCTCAGAACAAAAAGCTCAGAACAAACATAACAAACAGCTCAGAACAAACATAACAAACAGCTCAGAACAAACAGCTAAGAATAAACCGCTCAGAACAAACATAACAAACAGCTCAGAACAAACATTTCAGAACAAACAGCTAAGAATAAACCGCTCAGAACAAACAGAACAAACAGCTCGGAACAAATATCTCAGAACAAACAGCTCAGAAAAAACAGAACAAACAAC
>VCRD01003892.1:84275-107541 GCA_006783055.1 Trinorchestia longiramus
CATGTGTCTTTACAGTGCACCATGTGACTTTACAGTGCACCATGTGTCTTTGCAGTGCACCATGTGTCTTTACAGTGCACCATGTGTCTTTACAGTGCACCATGTGTCTTTACAGTGCACCATGTGTCTTCACAGTGCACCATGTGTCTTTACAGTGCACCATGTGTCTTTCCAAAACAAAAAGTATGTTGTATTAATACCTCAACTTACCTTGTTGTATCCACTTAAAGTACACACTGTTATGTTGAAACATCAAATTTCAATAATGCTTGTCAAATAGAAAGAATTTGTTCACCATTTTTCAATGCATATTACAACTCACTAACTACATGTGCATTACAGACCTCCAATAGCGAACAGTAAAATAAAACATTTCAGCTGCTTCTGCTGTAAAATTAACTTTCTTGGCAATAAACTCAAAGTTTCTTATTAACTTCACCAAACGAGACAGCGAGGGAGGGGACGAGGTGTATAAATTCAGACCCATTTTTCTTCAGCTTCAATGCACCTATGACATCGATGAGTCCAGAACGCGTCAATGCTGCTAAGCACAAAGAATATTTTACTATTAATCATCTGGAGTATAAGAATTTTTATCAAAGAAATTTTTTCGCTCCATGCATGTTTTCAGAAGAGATCGAGTAACTCGGATCTCTAAAGAGGAGTTTTCCACAGTTTTTTGTGGAAACCCTGGGTTTTTTAGTTACACTGAGGCATTTTTTGCCCTGATGATCTGGGTTGTTTAGTTACACTGAGGTATTTTTTGCCCTGATGATCTGGGTTGTTTAGTTACACTGAGGTATTTTTTGCCCTGATGATCTGGGTTGTTTAGTTACACTGAGGCATTTTTTGCCCTGATGATCTGGGTTGTTTAGTTACACTGAGGTATTTTTTGCCCTGATGATCTGGGTTGTCAGAGTTACTCTGAGAGCGAGTAATCGAGTAACATTTTGAAAGTTCTGACCTGGGTAATTCTGAAAGTTACTCTGAAAGTAACTTGGATGATCCAATTCATATTTGGGAGTAATTCGAGTTACTGTGGTCACTCGTACACTAAAACCTATATAGTTATTTTTATCTTCATTATTTACATAATCCACTATTCGTAGTGTTTTTTAGAGTATTTCTTCATGATATTCAGTATTGCCCCGTTAGCATTGTGATTTTGATTGACGTTCTTCCGTAAATATGAACTCTGCAAATCTAAAATTAAGACTTTAATTACGACAAATAGACAGGCTTGCGTCTACTGTAACTGGAACGAACAACTCGGGATCCTGCAGTTCTTTCTAGAAACATGGCTAAGCAGAACACGAATAACTCCAGCAATATTCGTAAGATGAGTACTGGAAACATGGGTAAGCAGAACACGAATAACTCCAGCAATGTTCGTGAGATGAGTACTGGAAACATGGGTAAGCAGAACACGAATAACTCCAGCAATATTCGTAAGATGAGTACTGGAAACATGGGTAAGCAGAACACGAATAACTCCAGCAATGTTCGTAAGATGAGTACTGGAAACATGGGTAAGCAGAACACGAATAACTCCAGCAATGTTCGTAAGATGAGTACTAGAAACATGGGTAAGCAGAACACGAATAACTCCAGCAATATTCGTAAGATGAGTACTGGAAACATGGGTAAGCAGAACACGAATAACTCCAGCAATATTCGTAAGATGAGTACTGGAAACATGGGTAAGCAGAACACGAATAACTCCAGCAATATTCTTAAGATGAGTACTGGAAACATGGGTAAGTAGAACACGAATAACTCCAGCAATATTCGTAAGGTGAGTGTGTGATGTGATCAAGTCTCGTTTGAAACAGACATGTGTCCAAATTATGCTACAATGTGTGTTAATTTTAATGTAAGTCTTCTAGTTCTAAGATCAGGTAGTCAATTATGGTATCTGAACTGAAAATTAACTCTTTTCTGATGTATCATAATTAAAAAACACGAATTTTTTCGTGTACCTGGTGCACGTTTTCTTATTATTGCTAATTTGTTGATAAGTATCTGATGTTATAGTCAAAAACATGCTAGTTATTGCTAATTTATTGATGAGTATCTGATGTTATGGTCAAACACATGCTAGTTATTGCTAGTTTATTGATGAGTATCTGATGTTATAGTCACAAACATGCTAGTTATTGCTAGTTTATTGATGAGTATCTGATGTTATAGTCACAAACATACTAGTGGTTCGGTCGTTCAAACTACAATTCACATTTTCAGCAAACATTTTGACCAGGTCAGAGTGACCAGACTACTGACTAAACTCTACTGTGCTTACACGCTAAATTCTTCCAAGACAAGGCAAAGGAAAAAGTGTTTATTTAACTTCATATGAGATTGAAAGTTCATCATCTTTGTTCACGTGGCAAACTTGTGATTTTATGGAAGTGCTTCTTTTCTTCGACGTGCCTCATGCGCTGTCCCAAAAAAATTGTAGCAAATTACTTATTATTTATAATAGCCTCATAGATGTCTATATGTATCCCATGGTGCGACAGCGAGTTTTGCATATATACTTCCAGTATGCTGCTGCAGTGCATGTATGTATACCTCCAGTATGCTGCTACAGTGCATGTATGTATACCTCCAGTATGCTGCTGCAGTGCATGTATGTATACCTCCAGTATGCTGCTGCAGTGCATGTATGTATACCTCCAGTATGCTGCTGCAGTGCATGTATGTATACCTCCAGTATGCTGCTGCAGTGCATGTATGTATACCTCCAGTATGCTGCTGCAGTGCATGTACATGTGCCTCCAAAATCTGATCTCTTCAAATCAGCCAGCAGAGCAGAAATTTCGCCGCTGCCTGGAATCCAAAGCGCATTTTGATAGCAGGTACATTTGGTTTGCTAATACCGGATCCACAGAAACGCTTTTTCATTTCTCGATAAAATCCAGACCACATCGGGCCTTCCGAAGTGACTTCTGGTTGACTTCACCTTTCATTCAGATGCAGTCGTGAACCCCGGCACAGAACTTCCTCCACTCGAGGTATTAAGACAGGTCTGAATCTTGTATTTTGAGACAGGTATGCGTCTTGTATTTTGAGACAGGTCTGAATCTTGTATTTTGAGACAGGTATGCGTCTTGTATTTTGAGACAGGTATGTATCATGTATTTTGGGACAGGTATGTGTCTTGTATTTTGAGACTGGTCTGAATCTTGTATTTTGAGACAGGTCTGAATCTTGTATTTTGAGACAGGTCTGAATCTTGTATTTTGAGACAGGTATGCGTCTTGTATTTTGAGACAGGTATGTATCATGTATTTTGGGACAGGTATGTGTCTTGTATTTTGGGATAGGTCTGAATTTTGTATTTTGGCACAGGTATGCGTCTTGTATTTTGAGACAGGTATGTGTCATGTATTTTGGGACAGGTATGTGTCTTGTATTTTGGGATAGGTCTGAATTTTGTATTTTGACACAGGTATGCGTCTTGAATTTTGAGACAGGTATGTGTCATGTATTTTGGGACAGGTATGTCTCTTCTATTTTGGGATAGGTCTGAATTTTGTATTTTGGCACAGGTATGCGTCTTGTATTTTGAGACAGGTATGTGTCATGTATTTTGGGACAGGTATGTCTCTTTTATTTTAGGATAGGTCTGAATTTTGTATTTTGGCACAGGTATGCGTCTTGTATTTTGAGACAGGTATGCGTCTTGTATTTTACTTGAGTTTCTCCAGTGATATGACTAGAAATCCTATTTTTAAAACTGGGTTTTGGTCTTTAATAGTGAGACCTTTTTAAGGTCTACTTTATTAAATCAATCTACTTTACAACAAGAAAACGTGTTTTCTGATATCTACTCCTATTGCAGATCAATCTGTTATACTTTGACGTAACCCTTCTACTAGACTCTACGTATTAACTGTCTACCCTTACTTGGTAGAATTCGTGAAGTTGATCTTGAAATTTGTATAACTTTTATTCCTCACCTGATAGAGTTCTCTCTTGTTGACGTGGAAGCGATATAAAAAATCACAATAGGATTTAAACCTAAAAAGATTATATCTATTACCACTTCATGTCACACGCGAGCGATGGTAAAAATTGCGATTGCCATTAAATCTGGGAAAAATTATCCGTATTTTCAGCCCCATCATACCGTGATTAAATTCAATCCCCATCATATCGTGATTAAATTTAATCCCCATCATACCGTGATTAAATTTAATTCCCATCATATCGTGATTAAATCTAATCCCCATCATACCGTGATTAAATTCAATTCCCATCATACCGTGATTAAATTTAATCCCCATCATAACGTGATTTAATTAAGTTTTCAGTCCATTTAATCTATGGGGAATAACTGCACGCTCTGCTTCAATTTACGAGGTGTTTTGCACGGAGAGTGAAGTAATTCAACAACATTCAAACTCATATATCGTAATTTGATTAGTGCCATTTGATGAATGTCGTTATCTAATTAGTGTCGTTCAATGAATGTTGTTACCTTGTTAATGTACTTTGGTAAACGTTTTTATCTAATTAATGTAGTTTGGTGAATGGTGTTATCTGATTAATGTCGTTTCATAAATGTCGTTATCTAGTTAATGAAGTTTGAGGAGCGTTCTTATCTAATTGACGTACTCGTAGATCGATGACCGTTGTTTTAAAACTAACGCAACTCAAGTAACGCGTCTTAAAAGTCGAACTCTCGATTAACGCTAAGCAGATTAACGAAACAACGCATCTCAGCTGAGCTAAATTTTGAAGAAATTCCTTCCTTCGAACTACACTCATCAGGTTTGTCATACTTCTCCTTAAATCAACCGTAAAAAACTTCTCTTTAAATTAACCTTAAAAACTTTGCCTTAAATTAACCTTTAAAAACTTCACCTTAAGTTCACGTTAAAAAACTTCGTTTTTAATCAAATCTTATTCATCATCTATGAGTATATCCAATCCTATGTAAGCCAAACACCTTGAGTCCGACGCTTTGCTTGTCAGCCATACTCTAGAAGTTGGCCGGTACACAAGCCCCACACTCCCCAAATTGGCCGGTGCACAAGCCCAACGCTCAACAAATTGGCCAGTGCACAAGCCCCACGCTCCCCAAATTGGCCGGTGCACAAGCCCCACGCTCAACAAATTGGCCGGTGCACAAGCCCCACAGTTGATGGAAGGGACGGCCAGCAAAACACGACCTGGTCTGCTTGTAATCATCCATCAGCCATGGATTGCTGATAACTTAATCACGGCGGCTAATCAGGCCATCTGTGGTGAAGGATTGGTGCATTAGTCGGCCAATCAGCGGTGACGCAGAAAAATTAAAACTCACGGACTGGCTGATTACTGGTGGGTAGCTGAAGAGCTAAATAGAACGCGAAAACTTTTAAACCAAGGAATAAAAATGATACAGGAAAGTCAATATTATGAGTCATGAACGTGGTTCAAACAAAAGATGCGTGTAGAAGTCATTATGGCTGGGGTTGTACAAAATTAGTGGACGATAAAACTGCAATCATTCGTTGAAACTTACAGAGGAAAGATCTTCGGATGTTGAAGTGATCTGGAAAAAAACGAGAATTAGCGAAGCTTTGGAACTGGAATTTGAAAGTTGTTAGTCCTTGGCCGTCTCTTCTTTATTATTTCAATTCTTTATTATTTCAAGACCTTCGCAGCAACTCATCTGCGCCTAGACTTGCAGTAGACATGTGTGTGATGTACAGTCTGGTAACATTCATAACACTTGCAGTAGACATGTGTGTGATGTACAGTCTGGTAACATTCATAACACTTGCAGTAGACATGCGTGTGATGTACAGTCTGGTAACATTCATAACACTTGCAGTAGACATGTGTGTGATGTACAGTCTGGTAACATTCATAACACTTGCAGTAGACATGTGTGTGATGTACAGTCTGGTAACATTCATAACACTTGCAGTAGACATGTGTGTGATGTACAGTCTGGTAACATTCATAATTATCTGACCCAAGAATGGGCCAGAAGGTTCGTTCCTATAGCCTCATTCTATTCTATAACACTTGTAGTAGACATGTGTGTGATGTACAGTCTGGTAACATTCATAACACTTGCAGTAGACATGAGTGTGATGTACAGTCTGGTAACATTCATAACACTTGCAGTAGACATGTGTGTGATGTACAATCTGGTAACATTCATAACACTTGCAGTAGACATGCGTGTGATGTACAGTCTGGTAACATTCATAACACTTGCAGTAGACATGTGTGTGATGTACAGTCTGGTAACATTCATAACACTTGCAGTAGACATGTGTGTGATGTACAGTCTGGTAATATTCATAACACTTGTAGTAGACATGCGTGTGATGTACAGTCTGGTAACATTCATAATTATCTGACCCAAGAATGGGCCAGAAGGTTCGTTCCTATAGCCTCATTCTATTCTATAACACTTGTAGTAGACATGTGTGTGATGTACAGTCTGGTAACATTCATAACACTTGCAGTAGACATGTGTGTGATGTACAGTCTGGTAACATTCATAACACTTGCAGTAGACATGTGTGTGATGTACAGTCTGGTAACATTCATAACACTTGCAGTAGACATGCGTGTGATGTACAGTCTGGTAACATTCATAATACTTGTAGTAGACACGTGTGTGATGTACAGTCTGGTAATATTCATAACACTTGCAGTAGACATGTGTGTGGTGTACAGTCTGGTAACATTCATAACACTTGCAGTAGACATGTGTATGATGCACAGTCTGGTAACATTCTGTGACTGTACAGGACATTTACAGCATGCACTGTAACCAGGTACTCAAATACTCAGCACGCACAGTGCACTGTAACTAGGTACTCAGATACTCAGCACGCACTGTGCACTGTAACCAGGTACTCAGATACTCAGCACGCACTGCGCACTGTAACTAGGTACTCAGATACTCAGCAGTGCACTCAGATGTCCATCACGCATTGTGAGTTCTAAGCAGGTACTCAGGTACTCAAGATTGAACTCTTATTGATTATAAAATATGAGTGAATATTCAGCACCACATGCACAGTATGCTAGGAATAACTTCTCATAATGACCAAAAGTTCCTAACTAGTTTAAATTAGTTTTTAATTTCCTTATTATTAACTTTGTCTTAGAGCTGCAGGACCGAATAGTGAGATAAAAGCAAAAATGCGCCAGCGCTTTAGATGATTGTGCAATACATGCGTGCTTCCCGTACTTAAATAGCGAGAGAAAACAGCGAAAGAGAGCATACTTCTAGGAGAGAACGCGTATGTAGAGCAAAATGTTTATATAAGGGTAAACGTACATGTAGGAGAAAGCGTACGTGTAAGAGAAAACGTCCTTGTAAGGGAAAACGTACATGTTTGTTTGATTTCACGTGCATAACTTGTTCCATGCATGAAAGGATGAAAATAATTTCAAATGTATACTGCATTACTTTTATTTGGGCGGTTACACGTGCCATATATAGCATGGTTTATACAATATGATTTATGTAATATGTCTTATATAATATGCCTTACATAGTATGCCTTATATAAAATGTCTTATATAATGTGTCATATATAATATGCTTTGTATAATATGACTTATACATATATGATTGCTTACTTTCTCGATCATTGTAATGAAAATAATTTTGCTGATTGAAAGGACCTGAATTAATTCATCTTTAAAGCCATATTTCAGTGGACAAAGATCTGATCTCGAGCTTGAATATTCTCTGAAATTTTACGATAATTATTTATAATAATTAGTTTTAATTTCAGTACTTAGTGACAAAAAATTAAGAAGTAAAGTTTCTACACAAAACAGTCCTTTGTTCTCAACGAACGACATTTATCACGGAAACATCTTACCCAAATGACCTGTGTTTTCACAGCCGACACGTTCCTATAATAAATACGTTATGCTTATCCACCACCGGAGCTGGAAAAAAGACGACTCATAAAAGGCTATTCGTTCACTACGAAATTTATTCAAGGCTCGTGAGCATGAAAACTTGAGAGCAAATTACAATTTCATGGCTGAGACGTGCCAAAAATTTTATGCAGTCCATATTTGTGAATGTTTTTTTCTTTTTGTTTGTGTCCGAGCTTAAATTGCGTCGTGAACGTCTCAAAAATGTGTCGTGCTAAATTTTGTTGCACGTAGACCCGCACAAAATTGTGCTCCTAGATTTTTTGCGTAGAGTTTAAAGCCTAAAAAGTGACATCAAAGTGAGGGCTTGCGCAGATTTATTAATTCTTGCAGGTGGTTTTCATGCATTGCCAATTACTTATGTTTTTTCTAGCGATTAATAAATCTTGCTTGAGATTCATAAATCTCGCCAGGGTTTTATAAATCCCTGAAACAATTAATAAATACCACAAGTGGTTAATTTATCCCATGAGCGATAACAAAATTTCACAACCGATTAATAAATCTTACAAAGAATTAATAAATCCTCTAAGCGACTGATAAATCCCAGAAACAAATACTTACTCTAATATTTATTGCAACATCTAACTGCCTCGGAATTACTATAACGAGAGACTCGGTGGTTATTCATTTGGAAAATATACGCATGGTCATCAACGCCTCACTCACAACTGAATCGAAGTTCTTTATTCTTATTCTTCTTTTAAAAGTAAGTATTAGCCCAAAATCCGAACTCATGGGTCAGAGAAACGAAAACAAAGGAAAAAAAGACTATTCAAACTTAGGCCCTCAGCAGACTCGAGATCTAAAAATTTTGGAATCCAGAAAAGTCCCAACGACGAAATGACGAGAACAGAAACCATCAACCATCATTTTCTGTAATGTTTTTTTTAAGTTGATATAACTTTGTATTCTGCGTTATCGTGTTTGGCAAATCACTGTTTTGACCAGACATCGACATCTCCCTGAGTAGAACTACATTTTTGTTCTATGAGACGTTTCGACTTCTTAGTACTGAGGTTTCCACGGGCAAAACTTTAAGTTACAGGAAAAAATACGCAAGAAGGTAAATGGACTAATTTTTTTCATCGGTAATCAAATTTTATTATGTTGTTATGATCCTGTTTTGTCACACACGTTAACAAATCTTCGAAATACTTCAACTATAATAGAATTAAGTTTCGTAAATGACGTTGGGGAAGGCTTTTGCTTCTATTGCAATCTGGTACATTCAAACCTAAAAACTTGTTGTAATCAGGTATAATTAAACCTGCAATTCTGTCGCAATCAGGTATAATTAAACCTGCAATTCTCTCGCAATCAGGTATAATAAAAACTGTAAACGTGTTATAATCAAACTTGAAAACTTTATGTAATCAGGTACTATCAAACATACAAGTCCGCTGCAATCAAGTACACTCAATCCTCCAAACTTTATGCAATCAAACCTCTAGTTCTTCTGCAATCAGGAAGGGATGCACCACATAAAATTGCTGCAATCAGGTGCAACCGAACATACAAGCTTACAGCAATCATACCTGTAATCAGTACGAGTATTGGCATTGCTTCACCTGTTCAATTCCGACCCTAGAATCGCAACCCAGCAAAATATGACGTGTGGGCTGTAACAACACTCGCACCCTCACGAGCCCTCACCTCTAAATGGATATTGACGAGTTTTGTCTGCTGATGTGAGGGGAGATAAGGGGCCAGTCAACAAATTCAGAGTAATGGAAATACATTTGGTGTTGGTTTTCTTGTTTGTCGATATTGATAAGAATTGTCTTATTGTAGTGCTGCGGTTGCCTATATTGGCTTCTTTTAGCGAGTGTTTTTCAGTTCACAGTAAAGATACAGTTCCAACATGAATGCTAATGTAAATAATTTATGTTATTAACTCTTTTTAATGGAGAATTTCTGGTACCTATGTTAATTTGTTTTTAAGGAATGGACTTGTTCCCTCTGAGTGAAGCTTAATTTGTTGTACGAAATGTATTTTAATTGTAAATTTATACAATGATTTCTCGAAATGGTGTTTGCAAATACAAAAACCGATTTAAATGTGATTTCCATCAGTGAAGCCGAGTTATTTTCAAATTTTTCAATGGTAAGAAATATTTCAAGTTCACCACATGACAAAGTTCTCAAAAAAATCCTTATAATTTTAATAAAAACACTATTTAGCAACACAAAACAACGTGTCTTTGTGTTCAACATCTTAGCAAATGGTGCTGAAAATTAGATGCAGTTTGTTTATAAGCTAAGGTGCCAGAATAATACTTCTTTTTCGCCGTTTTTGGTCGTTTTTAGTATACGAATTGTCGATCATCTTCCGCTGTTATTTTACGTGTAAAATAGGCTAAAATTTACACACTGGTGTTATACTGATTTTGTTCAACAAATAAACGATCATGCACTGTTAATACCCATACCTCCCTATTGAATATTTTCAATACACAATAATAAATGCAATCTTTATATTTAGGATAACATTTTAATGCTAACAATATAGTTCAAAATCTGAGTATTGAACACCGATCGAACTTAAGAAACTGAAGCAAACATCTGCGAAATTATGGTTTGCACCTAGAGGGTTCGCCCTGTGGGTGCCGTGACTGAAGTCATAAGAAGAAGTTAAGGAAGATATACGTACAGTGAGTGAACTAATACACTTCTCTTCAAAACATGAATTTGCTGCATCAATACACCACTATCAGTGCTTTCTCCTGTCTTCATTGGTGCCCTGTAATGTGTTCTCTTACTGCATACGTGCCCTGTAATATGTTCTCTTCATGCTACTCGTGTCCTGTAATGTGTTCTCTTACTGCATACGTGCCCTGTAATATGTTCTCTTCATGCTACTCGTGTCCTGTAATGTGTTCTCTCACTCCTTACAAGGAGGCCCCGTAATCACAAGCAGTTTCGTCCCCTAAAAGCTCAAGCTTCTAAAAAAGGAACCTGTTTCTGTACGACCGAAATTGCCGTAAAATTTTGCACTTTTTCCCTAAACCCCAAGCTTCCTGTGGTTAGAGCTCAATATAGAAAATTTTCAAGGAATTTTCGGAGTGAAGCAATAATATTCTTGAGCTTGCGACCTGCGTAGCCCATACTCAAAAATCTTCGAAATATTCGCACCATATTCAAAATATTTCTAACGTAATCATAATATTTGCTCAGGATTTAAAACATTTGTACGATATTCAAAATATTCTCGATATTTAAGATATTTGCACGATTTGCAAAATATTTGGACGATGTTTGGAACATTCGCGATTTTAATTGAGGAGCTGCGAAAAAAGGAACGTTTAAAAAAAGCTTTTGATGACATATACTTCACTCGAAATTTTTATTTCTCGAAAGAACGACGTTAGACAATTTAATTAAATAATGAGTAATATCTTTTAACTTCCAGGTAATACTTTGGGTGTTGTTTAAGAATAATATTTTTGATGAGTAGTTAAGGAACCTGTGAAGAATAATGCTAAAAGAGTGAGCTAAATAAATATTACTTCATTCCTATTTATTAAAATATCCGAAAGCATTGCTGATGTTGTTGCAACTGATCAAATATTTCTCTGGTGGAAGAATTCTGCCAGAGAATATTTTGGGAGGAATATTTTTAAAGGGACATATTGAGAGTTTTTTTTCAGGATGAAATTGGGATAATAATTCCATATGAATCGAATTGAGAGAAATAATATAAAAAATTAGGATAATATTTTTCTTACGCCCAATTTGATCGAAAATTTTTCTAAAAAAATGGGTCGAAAATTTATCTTGTTATCAAATTGAAAGAAAAAAATTTCTAAAAAATTAGTATAATATTTTTCTTTTGACTAGTTTAATAGAAATTTTTTCCAAAAAATTAGCACAAATTTATCTTGGGATCAAATGATAGAAAATTTTTCTAAAAAAATTAGAATCATATTTCCCTTAGGAGCAAATTGATAGAAAATGTTTTGGGCTCAACTGAAATGATTAACTTCTAATTTCTGCAACTAACAGCGTTACAGTCAATGAACTGGAATTATGTTCCCCTTGTTTTCCAGTGAATGAAGAACTGAATAAAGCTTCGAACTTTTAGAGTAAGATTTTATCGAAGAAGTTCCTGAGCTTCCTTAACAAGGAACCTCTAAAGACCCTAACTAGCTGACGGAAAATTCTATTACCGCAACAAAAGACCTCACGGAGTTCTGTTAATTAAAGCTTTCAGTATAGCAATGCCTGAGCACTATGTGTTAAAAGATTTTTTCAAAGCCTTGACAAGAAAGCACCTCCGTCAAACTCCCTCCTTATAAAAGCCTTGGTCCCAAGTCTTTCTTGCTTCTATTCAAAAAGTGCAATGACGAAGATTGTGCTTAGATGAAAAGTGTTAAGATTCAAAAGTCTAAAAAATGCTATAATGAAAGAAAATCTTAAATAAAAAATCCTAAAATGAAAAAAAGGTTCAGATAAAAAATGCTAAATAAAAAAGCATTGAAATAAAATAAAAATATTAACTGCTAAGGTCAAAATCGTTTATTACCTGGCGGTTATGCTCCGTCAGAACTGACAATTATTTGTTAGGAACCACTTTGAAAGAACCGACGATCGATCTCCCAGAAAAGATTGCATGATGTGCAAGAGATCATTTCACCATGATGAGTCATCAACAGAATCGGCAATAGTAACTTTGAAAGCTATTTAAACTTTTTCTTCCATTGCATAAAAGAGTCATACAAAAAGGAAGGACGTGTTTTGGAAGGACCAGAAAATTATTAGGCAATCATTCTCTCAAGCAATAAGATAAAAAGAACCTGCAATCATCTCCCCAAGACAAGCCTGCAATCATTTGAACTGTAGATCATTTCCGATTGATTTTATTTTAAACTAGCAATCATTTTGTTGCTGGAAACGAAGATTTCATTCCTGATGACCGTTTCACAACCCAAAGTACGTCGGAGCGCTGGAAAAGCAATCCTGTTTGTGGACGAATTGGCATGTGCATCACTGATGCATGGCACGGTAGCGCAGTCTTAATCAAATAAATCGAATCTTCTGCAGCGCCGCAGTCGCGCTCAAAACGCGCCTGATTTCAGCTCAGCGGCAGTGGAGCGACTTGGTGTCAGGTACCCAAACGTGACTGAATTTCGTATTTCACCCAGGAATTTTTTTTTTCTTAAATAAAAATATTTTTATGTTCACATGTGAACATGAACATGTGAAAAGGTGCAGTATGTTCATATTACGAAAGAAATGATGTGCACATGTTAAATTTGTGGGAAAATTGTGTTGTTTGTTCATTTTAATAATTATGAACGATGTTCATGTTCGTATTTAATCATAAACAAATAAAATGATACCACATGCTCATGCAGCAACACATGCCTTGAATGTCTACTTATATGCAGAAAGAGGCTACATGAGTCCTGCTTGCATAATACAAGTACAAACACCGTGTTTACGTTCAGATGAATGGAGGTGTGTTAATCGGCCTTAAATATATAACTTACATGTATCATACGTACGCCAGTACAATGCGTATCCCGTTTATGAATTCGTTGCTTTTAAATATTTTTTTAGAACGAGAAAGATCAAAAATAATACAATTTTCAATACTTTCAATTTTCAATATTCAATATTTTCCATTTTCAAATCACATGACTTATAGTCTAAGTTGATTTTGATTCAGGTCACCCATTTTTAATGAACACAAACACTAAGTTACAGGTTTTTTCCAAAACTAGTTGATTCTATCAACAATTTTCAGATTGGAATGAAATAAAATTGTGAGTAAAATCATGTATTATCTGTTCCTATTTCATTTTTTATTTCGTGAAGTCTCATTTGTTAATATGTATTTTACTGCCTTCATTGGAGCTTCAGTCTTCTTTCTTCAAGACGGGTTAATTATCTTAATTGTAATATACTGATGAGCCTCGTATATGGTGTACTCAAACAAGACGTCACTCGTGTAAGGTTTGCAACCAGTATTTGAATAAGGTCTCTGAAACTCGTTTAAGGTACGGAGGATATTTGCGTATTAGTCACCCTATATATTTTATTTTATTTTTATGAATGAAAAACAACTAGTAGAGATTAATTTGATTCTGGTAGGGAAAAAAATAAAATGAAGGGTGTATAAATTTACGATATAAGATCTCTTTCAGCTAAGGTATTTCGTCTTACCTTACACAAGTTCAATAATTAAACTTGCTTCTGACGTACCTCCCTGTCAGTGAGACACAGACATTGCCTTCAATGTCTGTGCATCTGAGATCTTTGTTCCAATAAAAACTTCCAAAACAAATCTTCATGTTCAAAAACTTCTCTTTTTGATTCAGTTTCCCTGACTTGAAATTTAAAAATGATTTTTCATCTTTCGATCGAAATAGGGGAAACTTTTTACTTAAAATTTGAATTTCTTCGAATGACTTAAAACTAACAACGTTAATACTCTCTTGATTTTTGATTGGAAAGTCACTCTCCTTTTTTGCCATGACAACGAGTTTAACAACTGAACTTCGTGTTCACTTTCTTCGTGTTTTCGACTTAAGCTTTATTTTTTAATCCTGAACTAAAAACTTTTGATGGTTTTACTTCAGGACAGTATTTCCACGCCATCGTGTGTGTGATTATTATTGATTTATTTTAGCACACCATCATTCCAGATTAAAGAAAGATAATCATTTAAAAAAAACGGAGATCGTTTCCTGTTCATAAACGAATATTTTGATCGCAAGGCAAAAATAACAGCAAAACACAAGCATAGTACGTCGCTCCTACACTTCTGCCGTACAGATTATCTCTTTTTTTAAATTTTTGAACATTTAAGACAAGTGCATTGAACGAATTCATGATAAAATACGCAGAGGTGGGCATGGGCTTGACAAAATATGAACACCTGATATGAGGACAACATTTGAAATAAAATAAACAGTTCAGCTACAATATGTGTGAATATGGCTTCAAGTGTATATGAAATGGATTTGTACAGAGTCTGATGTGTTTTCTAATGACATAGGACCTCATTTTCCAGCAAAACATCAGCTAATTGCTCCAGCAATGCTACAGTATTTTGTTTCATAAGGTCTGTTGAAAATATATCTTAATGGTTCAATTTAAATTCTGATGATTACAAGGACCAGGGAAGATGCTTCATGATGTCTCAATGTCCCTAAAACCGAGAATATCCTTCTTTAGCAGTATGTATGTATCTGCACATTATAATCTTCAAAAATTGAAGAAGTGTTGGACAACAATACTCGAGCCATTTAAGAACTTCCTCATTAATAAGGATATTGAAATATTTACCCTCTGGAATCAGGCCTTGAGAGTATTAACCCATTCATTCTTTAACTATCATGGGCTGGAATAAAAAATTATTCAAATGTAGGAATGACTTATTAAAACGTTAAACAATGCAGAAGGTATAATAGTTATGAAGTCTTTCTTTAATAATACAAGTTACGATATGTTGCTTTACTTCTGCATCAGGCAGATGTCAACACCTTGAATACCTTAAAAATAGATTTAAAGTTAATGTAGACTAAAAGCTTATTAATAGTCTTGAGAGTATTAATATGTCTAGAAGCACGCAACCAGTGACCCACCTAAATGATCGCACAGCTACCCCCATGCTTGAAGGATGAAAACATGAATTGTAAATCATAAACTTCCATTGCTGTTTTCATACAAAAACCTGGATGTTTGTAGAGAGCAAGGTAAACTATGACTAAAAGAACCAAATAATGTTCTGTTATTCTTCAGTGACCCAAGTTTTATGGTCATTACTGTACTTTTCCTAGATCTTACTAATGGATCCTATTACATGAGGCTTTAAAATTGCAGCCCTTCGAATAATAATTGGCTTGAGAAGCTCTCGTCGTGTTGTACTTATCCTAACAATATTACTTGGGTGAGTGTTTTGTTCTAAATCTATTATTTTCTCAGTACCTTTAAGATATTCATCCACAATTCATTGGAATATTCGTTGGTTCTCAATCGATTTATAGAAGATTTCAGGTTTTCTTCAGCACCAGCTCTTAATCATAACAATAGCTCAACCTCGAACCGTAAATGTTATTGCAATTTTTTAGTAAACTTTTTGTAGAGACTGTGAAACATTGGTGCCCCCAGACACGTTTGTATGGTCTATTTCCATGCCACTTTCTCCCCTCGCAGTCGTGATAAGAGAACGCGAGGTCAATCACATTTCCTGGCTGGCAATCAACGCGATCGAGAAAACAATCAGGGCGTTACGTGATAGAGGACACCTCCCCTCGCCAATCTTCTGGATCCAGCAGAGGACCCGTGATTGAAGGTCGCGGAAGTGTTATAACATGTGTTATTTTGATCGTTTCTCCGTACACATGTAATTTTCATTCCTTGTGGAAAATGGGTGTATTTTTAGAGAGGAATTCCCAGTTTGCTTCTATGCTCCCGGATCAGTCTTACAGCAGTGGGGGCACCCCACACGACATGTAGAAGCGGTAGATGGCTCACGGCACTCCAAGTTTCCAAGCAGACACAAGTATGTTTTTCTATCTCACTGCCGACTATGAAGGAGTCCCTTGAATGCAAAACTAGAATTAAATGACAAAAAGGTATTGCTGAGCGGGTGTCCTAATTTTAAATTGATGTCTTTTTTATACAAGATAGATAATGCCTACGGTGTTCCCATAAAAGAAACAGAAGTGTTGTGAATATTATTTGCTGAAAACAAATGTCCACGAACCAGGTTCAGAAGAATAGAAACTAGTTCAGTTTGGAGTGTGCACGGTTTTTAATTTTTCCTACATCTTTTGATTTATTTTTTCCTGCATATTCTTTTGGTTCATAGTATTTCTCCTGCCGGTATCTTTCAATTTTGATACATTCTGATCCCTTTCCACCTTTTAGGTCTAATTGTGTCTGGTTGCTTTGTATAACATGTAATTTAAAATATAATTTTTATCGACTGCTAATTTCTTACTCCATGTATTTTACTTTCAGTCGATGTTCCTTGTTTTGTTAAAGCTTAATTTTTGTTTAATACATATCCTCTCTCCAATTTAAGTTCATCATCTGGTTGATGTCTTGAGGTTTTTTAAGAATCCTGACGACATTAAAGAACCCAACATTTCTAGTCCAACTCAACTATCTCATATAATCATTATTATATAATCATCACTTAATATATTGTGTTGTGCATATGATATAAATCTCTATTGCGAGCCCTGCTGCTGTATTTTTACTAATATTGACAAGGCCTGTTCCCCCCATTTATTCCTAGTTATGATCATTTTTATTTTCCCTATTGGAATTGTGCCTTCACTTTAAATTTTATCTTTCATTAGATCTCTGCCTTTTACCCAACAGATTCTGCTTCCAAAAATTTTTCTTCGTCTTCTATTTTTACAGACATTTCTTTCCACCATTCAACGATTTTCTTTCGCTTTCCATTTCTTTTCCGTTTTTTAGTATTTTCCTTCCGTCCATCATTCCTTTCCTTCATTTGAGACTTTCCTATGACTTACTTTTTTCCACCAAGTATCCCAAAATCTTCGACTCGCAGCCTTGATTCCCAGACTCTTTAGTATTTCGCTAAGTGCATTCCTTCTCACAGTTTCCCCCTGCACCGCAGACGTGCTCTTTCTTCCCATGGACTCATTTAAGTCTAAAACTGCCGATGTTGTCCGCAGAGCTCGGTTTTAGGCGCTTTACAAGCGTAATGGCCCAGTAAACTGTCCAAAAAGGCCCAAACTGTGCCTAGTCATGCCTTTCGATGAACCGTGCTTCCATTTAAAAATCGTCTCCTGCTCCGGTTTAACGGTTTAATTTTTTCTTGGAAGCTTTTTTTGAACAAATTCTTCAGTTTTATTTTGGAGTTGAAATGATGGATGTCTAAAGTACTCATCGGTTTCTAATAAAAGTAATCGGAGCTCACTGAATTTAAAGAAGCGGATCTGCCCTAGATACTTACGCCACATTTCTATCTGTAGCTCTCCATATCTTAGTCGGACTGAAGCTTTAGGAAATTTTCATTATTCAAATATGAAGACCCTGAAATTAATTAGCTCATTTTGATAAAGTAAAATTTACTTATTTGACTTTGATACACTCGTATATTTTAATACGAGTATTCACGAATACTTGGTTAGTAAACAGGAAATTTATTGTAGGATCGGCGCACGGAGACTTGAATAGTCTTCTAATTACGTGTGTAGAAAAACTGACTACTTCGTGTGTACGTTATTCTTTAATAACTCCATTATGATTAACTCACTTAATTAACTGACTGAAATTTCAACAAAACAGCCTCAATTTGTAATTCTTTGTCAAGCTGTTGGATGACCAAACATCGAGCTCTAATATTGTTTACTGACCAAGTCAAAAAAATGAGTTCAGTATTTTGGTACTTTCATTTGTTTAGCACATCTAAAGCTCACAAAGAACAAGTCAGTTATGAACAATAATTTGAATGAAAACACGCACAATCTGCTGTACACACACATGACACTGCAACCATCAACACACAGTTATTCATGTATTACTTATTTCTTTATTCCTTTATTTGTTTTTTATTTATTATATCCGTATTGGTTTACGTCTTCTCAAGGGTTTAGAGAATAATTTATGTATGCATTTATTTATATAGTTAGTTAATTAGTTAGTTAGTTGTTCATTTATTCATTCATGTATTTCGTTTATTTATTTACTTTTATCTATTAATTTACATGTTCAATGAGATTATGAATTTCAAATAAAGGAGAACGTTTGACATGACGACGAGGAATCTAGTACGCTTCACTTATAAATCTAAGATAGACAACAAATACTGGGAGCAAATTCTGTAGACAGTTCGAGCAAGCTACTAAACCTTGCAGTACGAGTGATGAACCTGTCCTGCTGCTGAACTCACTGCTGTGTACACATTATTATGACCTGGGGTGTACACATTATTATGACCTGGGGTGTACACATTATTATGACCTGGGGTGTACACATTATTATGACCTGGGGTGTACACATTATTATGACCTGGGGTGTACACATTATTATGACCTGGGGTGTACACATTATTATGACCTGGGGTGTACATACACATTATTATGATCTGGGGTGTACACATTATTATGACCTGGGGTGTACATACACATTATTATGATCTGGGGTGTACACATTATTATGACCTGGGGATAATAACACGCGAAGCACCAATAACTGGAACCACTCAAAAATGTTATTATAGTTCTTGCACCACTGGTGAGCCCATGACAGTGTCAGAGACAAGGCTGATGGGACTTAATGGTTACTTGAGACGGAGCTTTTGATATCTATACGGAATCATTTTTATGATTCCGTAGAAAATCGTTAATTCTTTCCGGAAATTGGACTTAATTTATCTCATGACGGAAGCTGTCTCAAGTTTTATTGAAAATGGTTTATAGGTTACTCAGTAACATTTAATGGAAATCTTTTTCTCGTGTTCACCAGCTGCGGAAAAATTAACAAATAGAAGTCAAACTTGAGTTCCAGTAAAAACTTTTGTTCTGTTTTTAATCGGTCCTTCCTCATGTCCTCTAAGTTGACCATAGTTTTAAGGATCTAAAAAGTTATTTTTTAATTAATTCTATTCATGTGACTTGCATCGACCAGAAAATTTATGAACTTTTGTTTCTTGCAATTTTTCGTTTTAGCTGAGAAAGCTTTCAGTCAAACCACTGAAGGATTACTTCTTGAACTATATTTAGTGCGGAAACTAAAGTTATTTTGCTGTTGGTCGTGAAGCAGCTGTGTGTCCATTAGAACAGCTGCACATTTAAATGCCGGCCGTCATCAGCGTTTCTCAAACTGGCCACTCACAAAAAAAGAAGTAGTGAGCATCAATTTGGGCCTGTTTGTCCCGCCTAAATCTGGTCAAATGGCCTTAATTTGTCTCCATTGAAATCCGCTTTTACGGAGCACTCACTCTCACTCAAGAATATTCCTTTCGAGCTCTTGGCACCAAAAAATTCAGTGAAAAATGAAGGCGAAGAAGTGAATGGAATTTCGTGTTCAAGGTTAGGTGCTATGATCAGCGTCCAATGCAAAAGTGGCATGTGACTGAACACAAAGAGCAGACATATTCGTCCATAAAAATTATGTAACGTTGTGAAACAAATACTGAAAAGTGATTGAGGAAAACTTTTCAAAAATAGCGCATTGATTGCAGTTTGCTCGTGGGTACCTACAAGATCTATAAAAAATAAAATGACTAGTTAATTCTCCATTTTTGCTCTGCGTCGAAGAAATATTTTATGTTTCAAATACTTATTTTGCATCAAGCAATAAGCTTACGTCAATACTTTTTTATTGATACTGTTATTTCTAACTAACATTGTATTATACAGTATTTTTTTCGGTTAATTACATGCAAAAAAGGAGAGATCATCAAAGAGGTTTAGCTGTGTGATATAGTGATAGCGTTCGTCTTTAACCCATCTTCCAACTTTTGTGCATCATCAAATCAGGAAGTTAAAGAAATTTGGACCCCTGCACCAATTTTGTACCTGGTAAGATACGTGCCTTTTTTGGTCATGTTTGAACATCATTATTTAACATATCATAGTATCCTGCGCTCAACAATTTTACGGTGGCAAAGCCCCCCTTTTCGAAAATTTACCCTAGTGTAAACAAGTCTTATCCGTACTATGTCTTTGAATGTTTTTTTTCTTGAAAGTAGTCTGAATTCATGAACTCTTCGTATCTAAAACAGTATTTACTAAAATCAAAATAGAGAGATGCTCACAAGGTGCTTAATTATTATCTTCACTAAAAAATAATTTAATAAATTTTTAAAAGATTGGCTAACAAAGTTTTTCCCGGTTGCCCAAGGTTCGTGGTAAGAACGTTTTCTCACCAACATCGAGGAATCAGTTTTTCCGAAGAGACCAAAACAACAAGATTTTCAATCGAGTTTTTTGCTGGTAGTCTTCTAAGCTACCGACCTTTTGGTGCTGGGAAGAAATTTCGACTTTGCGAACGTTGTGTTAGGAGGCTGCTGTGAGGAGAAATGTGTTTGCAAAGATTAAACATAGAGAAGGAACGACATCACGTGTTTGGATGAACTGAGGAGCAGATTTTACACATGCAAAATAAATAAAATATTATTTTTCTAGGACTTAGGTTTTTCAAAAAATCTTGTTTACGGCGTTTACCTAGAAAGTTAGTCATGATTTTCTGGGCGAAAATCATTTAGAGCTTTTTCTTCACGACGTACGTTATCATGAACAAGCGCAGATTAAAACTGTCGTCAATGTGAGAGCAAGAGAAAAGTGCAAACGCCGTGAAAGATAATTTCACTGGAAGTATTCATTAAATTAAAAGTGCCTTCTTTATGCATACCAACTGAGCCTATTCAAATTCATAAGAACAACAAGCAACGACTGCTCCGCCAGCTGTGGTGTCTTAACCTTAGAAGCAAACTAATACACATACAATAAGTTTATGGTGTTATGTTCAACTACTTCACTACAAATAGAACACACGTATTTCGGTAAAAAAAACTCGTTTGGTTTGTATGTTATCAACCTACACTTGAAAATTAATAGCAAGTCTACGGCATCTGTTAACAACATTTGTTAACAGCAGCTGTTAACAACATCTATGAACAGCATCTGTTAACAGCTGCTGCACGCAGTGGCGTCTGCCGTCCCTGTTAACAACCTCACTCCTACTCACAAAGCTAGAATAACGGTTCCCGTTACGGCAGCCGTAACTCCACTTCATAACGGCCTGGGATGTGTAATGTTTATTGGCCTTGCAGTTGTCGTGAGATGTGCTGCTGCAGCGTTGCTGTGTCATGGAGTCATTCCTAGCCTTGTAATCCTGTATATCTGTACAGTGTCACTCTCAGTTTTGTAACTTCCTCGGGTGACGCTCAGTAGAGTCACCGTTTTCAAAATATTTTTTAAGCAGCATGGCTTAAAATTGTGTCACTCTCAAATGAGTGTCTTTCAACAGGGCAACTCTGAAAGGAGTAACTTTCAATGGAAGCAATTTCACCTCAGTAACTCAAGAGAGTACGTCGATAATAGAGTAACTCTCTCCAGGATAACTCTCAACTCGACAACTCTCAACACGAGAAATTTGTTTGGAGTTACTCTCACTGAAAAATATGTCAATAGAGTAACCCTCAATAGAGTCGGTCTCAATTAAACAGCTGTAACCTGAGGAACATCATCGCTGTTTTGGCAACATTTGTTGCTGACTGAAGCTGTCCAAGCGTACAGTATCTAAGCTCTCTGAGTCGCAGTGGTCACGTTTTCGACCTCTTAGAGATAAAAACTTCATATCACTCAAGTATACCCGAAATGTACAACTTTGTTTTAATAATTATTACTAAAATCTTAAGACTAGTAATTATGCTTCTAGCGAACACGTACGGCGAGCTGCAACTTTGAGGAAATATTTTAAGTCTATCAGTCCGTCAGCCTACCTGGTCCCTGTGTCGTAAACAGAGAAAATTTGAGGGCTTCCTAGAGACCCGAATTCTCGAATCCAGGGCCCTAGCAGCACAAGCACAAGCCGCTTGACCACAAGGCTACAGTGGAAACTAAACGCCTGTCGTGATTGCTTTCCAAGCATTGATCAAACTTCAGCTCATCTTCTCCATCGTGTATGAGACAATTACCTGCGTAATGATCCATCAGTAGCATCAATGTCTTCAATTAGTGTGAGTAGCAGTTGCTGTGACGAAGCCGCCGCTCCATGTGTGCTCCAGTAACTGCCAAACTCTTTACGAACAAATACTGAGTAGTTTGTATATTTGAATATAGAAATGTAATGGGCTGCCATAAAAGCCATGGGTATAGATAGCTATTATGTATACTGAGCTGTCTGCTGGGATATTTTAAAATACAGCTATTATAACAGAATGGAAAATGAGCCATAAATAATAACAAATCTAAAAATTGACCATGAATAAAACAAACTTGGAACGATTGTGACACAATATGATTGTTGAACTTGATTTTAAGAAATTCTGGAAGTCATTTTGAAGGCTTGAAAAATTCTGACGACTGTTAAAAAAAGTGATTTTGAAAATCTTGTTTTTGAAATAAATTTAAGCCAACAATTCACACGAACACTAAATTTAAAATTCGAAACAATTTTATATTTCTTGCAGACATCTACAATAAACTTGATCGACCAAAATACATATTAGAAGATTTATTCTGAAAACTTTTTTGGCTTCGTTATGGTTATATTTTATGACATTTTGTCATAGCATTTTTTTAGTCTGTCGTAATACTCTCTGGCTTGTCTTAATACTTCCCTGCTCTGCAGTGGTACTTCCCTGCTCTGCAGTGGTACTTCTCTACTCTATAGAGGTACTTCCCTGCTCTGCAGTGGT